>JAQGBI010000638.1:0-14018 GCA_034698325.1 Sminthurinus elegans | reverse complement strand
TTTTGGTGAAAGCTGTGCTATATAATATGCATATTACATATGCATTGCAGTTTGAACCTTGAACGTTTTTCCCATATAAAAATTTACTATTATTAAACAGATATTCTGAAATGTAAGTCTTTATAAAGGGAAAAATGGACTTTCTATACGTTTTCTTAGTCAACTACGAACAGCTTTTGAACACCAAGAAAAACACAATACAAAATACGGTGTATGCTTTATAGATTAGATTTTTATGGTAGTAGTGAACATTCGAGTATTAATGCAGGAAAGTATGAATATTGTGTGTGTAGAACTATTTAAAAATTAATTTTGCTCGTGTGCTTAAAATGTAAGCCTTATTAAATGCTAGTAAAATAAGAAATTAGCGAATAATCGTAGTACTGTGAGTATGACCCAGTAATATTTAATTGAATTTCTAAAATATAGAAAATAATGAGCAACAAAATGTTTCATTCAGGCATAAATAAACAACTTTAAATTAGGCACATACAATAGTCCCGAAATGTTTTGAGCAGTTTTCCGTCCTGTGAATGATTGATTTCATAAATTAATGGTCACTCATGAATACATAACTGATAAATGGAGTTTTTCAAACAGAATGCAAAACAAGGTATTTGAATAAATAATACTAATCAACATATAACATGTAACATTGCGTAGTATAATGTATAAAAAAGAAAAGTGCTTACTTTAAAGACGGGAAAATTGTAATGCCACTCCCTGACATCGGAATGATGTGAATTAAAATGCATTACAGAATGTGTACATCATTAAATTTCCATCTTTGACTTGTGTAGAATGACAAATGACACACTTTAAGTTTAATCTAAATCCTTTTTCTTGTTTCCATTTCAGTCACCTTTCAAACTATGACAGTGCCCAATCACTACGTCTGGCTACACGACGACAAGTCAATTCTTTACATGGTCAAATTGACACTCACATTATCATGTGCAATGAACTTTGAGCTCTATCCACATGATACGCAAACATGTTCGTTACAAATGGAGAGTTTATCTCATACAACGAAAGATTTAATATTTCAATGGGATACAGAAGATACACCTTTAGGTAAAGTCATGGTTGTAAAATGTATTACGAGTTTTTGTAATTTAGATACATGTGTTTAATTTTGATGATTTCATTTATCCATAGTTGTCAATCCCATTGAACTTCCACAGCTTCAATTGGTCAAAAATAAAACTGCTGATTGTACTCAGCATTATTCTACAGGTTTATATTCACTTAAAACTTACACAGTCAAAAATGTTTAAAATGTATAAGATGGAAGAAAATTGGAAAATGCTTTTGATTGTAATTATTTTTATTATCTAGGAAACTTCAGTTGTATTGAAGTCATCTTCGTTTTGAAAAGAAGATTAGGATATTATTTATTTCACACTTATATTCCCACTTGTTTGATAGTGGTCATGTCATGGGTGAGTGTTTGATTCATTTTCTCAGCACAGAAAAAAATACGTAGAAAACTAGCATTGAAATACATGTATAATGTATACGTACTTTCACCACTTTCACTCTTATTGAAAAAGCAGGAAATATTTCATTTTGCACTGTTTTTGTTTTACATTTTCAAGGTGAGTTTTTGGATTCAACCTGAAGTAAGTCAACTTTTCAAATTTAAAATTGGTTATTTACTATGATTTTTTTAATTAAAGAGAATAAAATACGTCACAGTAAAGATAGAAAAACGACTATGTGATAATACTAAAAATGAATACTTTCTTACTGATTGTACTTTGGACATTTTTCAGGCTGCCCCCGCTAGAGTAACGTAAGTACATGTTAAATAAAAAAAACTGCTCTAAAATATCAACCAGCCCAGACATTAGTTGAACAGAGAACTGAGAAATTTTAATGTTAAATATTATACATGTTGTTTTATATCTTATACTATGTATTATGTAAAATACACAATATGCAAGGTATAATATAACATGATGATGGTACTATGCATGTACTTTCTTTTTTGAAAAATACAGGCTAGGTGTTACATCCCTTTTGACACTCAGCACGCAGCATGCCAAGTCTCAAGCTGCTCTACCTCCTGTCTCATATTTGAAAGCTGTTGATCTCTTCATGTCCGCATGTACCCTGTAATAAGATACTTTTAATCCTCATTCATTAAGATTCCCACATTTGCAATATTTTCATAGTATATACACATGTGTAAAATGTCTTAACCCATATATTGTATACTGTATAAATTTTATGCCAAGGTTTGTCTTCCTTGCTTTAATGGAGTACTGTCTAGTTAACATCGTACTAGGAGATTCCTTTGATAACAAAAAACTTCAAGCCGCAGTGGATGCTAAAAATGCTAATGAAAAAGTTTTTCATTTAACATCCAGATTGAATTTTCGAGGGTCATCAAATGTGGTAATTACTCATTACTAATGTTTAATGTACAAGATTTATTCTACTATTCTTATTGATAGAAATGATGGATAGAATGAAAACATCATTTATTACATGTGATGTTTTGGCATTCAATAGGACCAACATCCACATCCACATTCACATCCGCGTGTAATGACAACAGCATTGATACAAATGAATCCTGGTAATAATCAACTGCCACCACCACCCCCTCCTCCTGCACCACGTAATGCAGCCACTTGTATCATTGCGGAGAGGAGAATGAGAGCTTTAGCAGTGGATCGGTTTTCTCGTGTTGCTTTCCCCTTGACTTTCACCGTATTGAACTGCATCTATTGGATTACGTTTGCAGATTACCTATAACGATATATTTACCGACACATAATGCAACATTATATAATTTTATGGACTCCTGACATAGTGTTTTATGAACCGTTGTAAATGCATAATCAAAAGTTCCATTTTACAAAATTCAGTTAAATGATAATATATAATATGCACTTTCTCATTTATGTTTCTACTTTCTATTTACGTAGAAGAAATATTCTTTGCAAATATTGTCATGTTTAAATTATTTGAAAAAAACAAGAAAAATAAAAAGATTGAAAGGGTATTATGATAAAGTTCTCAACTTTCACAAGTGTAACGATTATGCACATATGTTTTGTTTTATATAGAAGTACGTTCTCTTCATAAGTACATGAAAATGAAAAAAAGTAATGAAGGAGCCATTGTTTTTTAGACACCTTAAAAATTCATAACTTTTTCAATTTCATTTGCATTCAGCAGTTTATTAAAACTTTTATTTTCTTGTACGCATCGATTCGGGCTATCTTTATATATTAACTAATTAAAAATGGCATAATCATACAATGCCATGAATATGCCAAGAAAATTTATAACAATGTATTAGCTGGTATACATATCATAAATTAAACATTTCGTAGATTTCGTATGACCAGTCAAACGAAATCCTTTACATAATAATTGTCATGAAACAGTAGGATAGAATTATAGATAAGGATGTATATAATATATATATATTTACATTCCATAAAAAATACGATAGATAATAGTAGATGTTGCATATTATTATTATTATCTAACAAAAACTTTCTACAGTTTGTTTGAAAACATATTTATGTACATATATATTTAATTACTATTAACTATAACACCTTTAACATTTAACATATCATTTGGGCTAATACAATAAGACCACTAGAAGATTTCATTAAAGTGTAAAAATGTGTAATGAAAATGTAATTTATTATGTACTTTTTCAGTTTAAAGCTTTTCAATTTTCAATGAACCTAAAGATTATTTTGCATTTTACCCCAAACGTTCAATACGCAGGAGAGAAAATACAACGACCATTTTTTGTGCTGCCATAATATATATTGTTATTCTTTTTGGCTTGTAATCGCCTATTATACACAAACATTTACTACATAAATAATAAATAAATAAATTGTAACACGTTTTCTATGTGAATGATTTTACTCACATTCAGTTTTAAAAAAATGACCCGTCCTTTACCAAAATGTACTCACATTTTACATCGCACATCTATTTATATAAGCACGACAAATACGTGAACCATAAAATAAAGTAGTAAAATACAGAATTACAGCAGGTTTGCAGCATGTACGAATAATTATTAGAGACTCTATATAAACTATTTGCAAAAAAAACAACAACAATGGAAATCTCAAACCGTACTTTAGTTAGTACACTACTACTATATCATGAAAACCCACAAAACTTTAACAATCTTATAAAAAACAATGATTAGAAATAACGCTGATATAATTTAAAACACAAACAATCAACATAACAAAAAAATAATAAGATGTGAAACTATAGTTGCAAAAGAAATTGATATTTTTCCCAAACAGTTTTCGAAAGGCAGCAAGTTAAAACAAAATAAAATTTCATAACTAAATCTTTACAAATTCTTCTTTCGATGTAAGGTGTAATAAACTGCATTCTAAAGGCTGCATACATAATCTGTGTACATTTATATTGGCCCCAAAGTTTTCATCACTAAAATAATTTCAAACTATATATTATAGATCTGATTACGAACATGCAGCAGCACCATGAAATTACCCACGTATCAATTTTAGCATTGACGTAATACACAATATTAATGTTCTTTAAATTACATAAACGGAAAAGATTGATGAACACAATCTATTTTACTGCCAGGACGCTTTTTCAACGATTTTATAAAAATTTACGTTTGGCGTATAACAATGAATGGAATTAGTTTTCATGATAACATTATTTGTCTAGCTGTGAAATCATACAATAATATAGTAATTGTTTTTGCCAAAGTATAGTAAAACAAAAACAAACCACATAACATACCATAGGAATCATAACATGATACATAATAAACTGATGTCGATAAAAATTTAAATACTAACTTTGAGAACTGACAGTATTTGTTAGATTACATAAAATATGATGTTTCAATATTAAAATAAAGAAACTACACTTTGTACGTGTACCATAAAATAGACAATATATTGATTTCTTTTTTGTTTACAAGAGTAAAATATATTATGGTTACAGCCTACAGTAGAAAGAATATGTAAAAGAATAATAATTATTATTATTACAGAAATTAGATACATATAATATATATCTTATTATACTTTTCTCAACATACTGTTTTAATAACAAGAATGATTATGACAATCTTACAAATTTATCTTGAGGTTACCGTTCGGTACTTTTGCGTTTGTAATGACATATAACAATAAAGTAGTTTGTCATAAGTTGGATCACTATTTCTCAAATATTACAAATTAATTTAAAAACCGACCGCTACAATAAATTAGCACTACAAGTACATAATAATAATATTATGGCTATATAGCCTTTTGCGAAATTTGGGATACACTGGAATTTCTGAGTAACGTTTTTAACGATGACTAAAGTGTTAAAAACTTTGTTTTTTTTTATATATACAAATTAAAACTAATACAACTATAATATACCATATTGAGAAAAGGAAACTATTCCATTTTCAATGTTTGAAGATTATGTGTATAATATATATAAAACGTGTAAAACTTTAGATGATATTCCTTTTTGAACATAGTGTTTCTTTTCCTACCAACTTAAAACTTTATAATTATTAATGTGTTGAAGTATATCAAGTACCATTATATATATATATATTTATATTATTTCAGAGATTTGGACAGCTTGGCTTAGCTAAAACTTTTAAAAGAGTTCTCCCAATGTCTATGGAAGAAAATTTTTCATATATATAATCTATTTTTTTTTTTTTAAATATTTTCTTCTTTATAAGAGTAATAATGAGACAGTCTTAAATTCATCGTTTACATAATATTATCAGAATATATCATAATATATATATATAGATCACTTTGTCCATTATACTAACCATAATAAATATTAATAAATGCACTCTCACTTGTAAGAGAATCTATATACGCATTCAACTTTTAACACTTTTTATATAAAATATGCATTTCTGAATATTGACACTTTTTGCTCATTCATTCTTATATCAAGAAAAAAAATAGTTCTGTTAAGGTCACGATCTTTTATAAATTTATATAAAATAAGGAAAAGTTTGTAATTTTAAACGCAGACTTTGAATTTTCTTCGTGATGTAGGTAGATTGATCTAATCAAAAATATTAAGAATTCTGATGATTAGAATGAGTTGATTGAGAAGTAGTGTTATTATAGTTACTACTTATGCGAATTTGAAATGATGATGCTATGATTTTGCCTGAATGAAGAATGTCTGCAAAAAAAAGAAACAAAACGTATTCATTATTATAATCATATAATATCATGTATTTTATTGTATATTTAATAGGAAAAGTTTTGGAAGCAATGGTTTAAAAAAAAACGATCAAGCATAGACTACTAAATTTAATTCTTTGTCATACATATATTATTTTCATATAATGTGGCTAAAAAACTGTACCTTTATATATTGCCTAAAATCCTTTGGGTTACTTTGTAAAGCCTGAGTTAATTCTTGAATTTTTGGAGCAGGTAGATCTATTGTTGGAAGGTACCGATTTTGCAAGTATGCAATAAACTCATCTTTCTATTATAAAAACAAACAAAGAACATGGCAACTATTAACTCAAGAAATTTTGTATTATACTAGAACATAAATCAAAGTTAATCAAAGTAGTTGATTTCAAAATTATTGTATTCTTCGAATTAGGGAGGACTTTCAGGATTTTAATACTAAAATCCTGGAACGCCCTGACGGTGGAGATAGTGAATGGAAAAAGGAAAGGGAGTAAAAAGTATGAAAACAAAACTTACTCGTTTTTCATAAACTGCACGAAGACATAAAGCGGTTTCATTGAGGACTATTAAAGTTTGAGCATCTGTAATATCAAAGGAGGGTTTCATTGGAGCCATAAAACAGGCAGGAACAATATCATTGTACATGAAATCGATGAAGCCTTCAGGTCCATCTTGTCCACCCCATAATTCAACTAATTTTTTCAGGATAGTAAAGCAAGCTTTCTGTGAAACTGGATCAGGAAATTCAACAGCACCTTGCATGACCGTTCTCATTACTTGATTTAAAACTTGTGAATCTTGTGCAGATAACACTTCTGTCAAATTATTTGTCACTATAGCTGCTATAAAATTAAAATATTGCCTTTGCATAAGCTGTTTTTCTCGGATTGCTTGTTGATCATTCGCTTCAATAGGAAGTGCTAAAGTTGTGAAGATTCCAGTGACCATTGGTGTAAATACTTGTTGAAGGAAAGGAGCAATGTCTTTCTGAAAAATCCAAGATAACTACATATTTTTCAAAGAATTACAATAATTATTACATTTCAAATGTGTACTACACGGCTCTATAAAATATTTTTGCCTACTCCTTGAAAAGTATCGTCATGTTATTAAGAAAAAAATAACTAAAAAACTTGTGAAAAAAGTGAAAAAAAAAAAAATTGACTAAACTAACATCATAGATTATATAAAATAATGAAGTAAAAATTAGTTAGTATAATATATAAATTGGTATTAAATTTGTAAATATTGAAAACTCATTAAAATAAATAAATAACAAAAAAACATTAAGATATTCAAAAGTCACGAGTTAACTTACTTTGTATTTATATATAATTTGATTGATAAGTGGGATATATTCTTGAATGCTTTTTGGATCTCCACCTTTTAATAACCCTTGAGACGCAAGAGGAATGTATGGTAATAATTCTTCTTCTAAACACATGACCATTCTATGTAAATATTGACGAACTGCACCTTGTAATAAAATTAAATGTTCCCCTTCACTTGTTGCCTACAATAAAAAGAAGTTTTAATTATTCATTAATTATGAAATATTACAGTTCTATACTATGACATAATTCTATGTATATTTTATAGTATAAAAATTAGTAATTCAATTAATAATTTTACCTCTAAACAACTAAGAAAAACCCCCATGGCATCGGTATATATTGATACACATCCACACACTTTCATCGTTTGTTGACTACTAAAAGCTTTGCTCAATCGTCCCGTTACAGATATTGCTTGAACTAAAATATTAGTTAGCTTTTGTCTTTGATCGGGTTGCTTTTCATTTGGAATAAGCTCAGTTATAATTCGGACTGTATCAAGTATTGGATTAATCACTTGTCTCATAAATTCAGCTTTTTTCTATAAACACAAAACAAAATAAACATACGGAATAATAAATAATAATAATAAAAAAGTAATAAATATATTATATATTATATTAACCTATGTACATGGTAATATCTTTTTTTTTCCATGAAAGACTTAACTTTAAAATAATAATAGCTGTGAATTAGAAATAATAATACAAACCTGTGTGGTACTTTCACCTCCAACAATGACCATTCCTACTACTTCATACAAGTAAACTTGATCATCTTCAGTTATAATTCGTTCATGTTCCTGAGTTTTAAAAGGAGCTTCTAAATTTAATAAAGGCTGAATGGCATGTAATATATTATCTGTCAAATTTGGAAGTAGTTGCCCTTTTACGGTTTTAATAAATTTGGAAAATATATAGGCACACCTGTAAAAATTCAAATCAAATCAATAATATTGTATGTTTTGGTATAAGTTTGTATTAATGAGATTCTTTGAGAATTCAAAGTTACACATAAACATTCAAAATGAATGAAATCAGTGGTAGTAATAATAATAATAAATAATTGTACAAGAATGTTTTCTTTGTTACTTACCGTGACCTAACTTTAATTGAGCGGTGAAACAGACCATTATTTTTCAAAAAGGCAGAGAGAACTGGAACAACATTATCAGGATGAACCAGGAAAAATTTATCATACCTTTTTAAAATAAGCAAAGATACATAATATTATGTATTATAGATAGAACCATAATATAACATTTTCATACATTTAGAAATGCTTTTAAATTTTCAATAAGAGACATTTAATTATAATAAATGAAAATCTATAATATTTTTCTTACTTTAACGTATTTTCAAAGAATTGTAAAACAACAGCAGGATTACTATGCATATGAACTTCACTATTAACCATGAGTAGCATCATTAATTGTATGGCAGAAGAGTTTTCTAAATCAGGAGTAAAATGAGCAATTCCCCCAGGTAATACATCACCCAACAGGTACATCAAATAAAGGGCCACTTCCACATCCTTCAAAAAAACAAAAAAAAGAAGAGGAAAGCATCCGTAATGATTTTTCATATATATTTGTAGTCATTTATAATTTATAAAATAATGGTACAGATACTTCAAAAACACAATGAACTTATACATAATGTAACAGTAAAACTAATAAATAAAAAAAAATAACAATAGTAAAGAAGGAAAGAAAAATTAAGAATACCTCAAATGGCAACTTTTTCCAGTTCTGTAAAGTCACAGTTACTATATTTCGTACATGTTCAGCGACTAAAGTTCTATCGATAATTGCAACATTATCAAATAAAATTTTCATTTGTTTCCTGTTAAAATTAAAAAGAAGTCTATTAGAACTTGGAGGTTGAGTTTTACAATAATATATTATATTACATAGTATTATATAATTTTAATATGGTTTGATTTTTATTAAAAAGTATAAAATATTCTAACATACTATAATGTATAAGAACTATTAGATTAAAAACTTACCTAAAAGAAAAAAACATGGCCTCGTCTTCCCCTTCATGCTCAAAGTCATAGTCATCATCAAATCGCATTTTTTGAGTTACAGTCTGAAGTGTTTTTATGAAAAATTGTTTTTCTAATTCATTCATCATTGGTTTACTTTTGACTAACTGTAAAATTCAAAATGATTTACAAAAATAAACAGATTAGCATTGTAGTTTTATATATTATATGCACGTAAGTAATTAATCTTTCCAATATACTTACATGATTAATGTTTAAATAAGTTTAATAATAACATTTTTACTTACATGGAGGTAATCACGAATAAAATCAAATACGGAAGACGAGACATCATCATATGCACATCCCAAAAAATCAAGTGCCAAGTCAATTTTACTTTCAATAGCATGTAGAATCACACGACAATTTTCAGAGTCTTTTGATTCCGCTTTTAAAACTTTATGATAACAATCAATTAAATTTATTCCCATTGAATTTAAAATTTTTCCTAATTTAGCTATATATTCTGGATCCGATTGATCATCAATATTTGAACGAATTACATTCCAAGCTCCAGCATTAGTCAAAACAGTACTAAATGACTCAACAAGTTTAGTTTTTAATAGTGGTTCCATTCCTTTAATAATTATTCCATGAATACAGTCTGTAAAAAATAAAAGCAAAAAGTAAATAAAGTATTGAAGTTACAGAAGTAAAAAAAAAAAAAATGTATTTATACTTTGACAAAATACAAATCTACTCTGCCAATAGTAAATTTACATAAAAAAAAATGTAAAATAATAAATTGTACATTTAATACAAATATGAATAACATATATAATAAAATTATGTATGTGTGTCATACCTGCAGCTGCCTCTCTCAATGAACAAATAGATAATTGTTTAACAAATAAAGGTACAAAACGATCATTCGCTACTAAATTAATATCTATCCATAAAATGTAAACTCCAATCACATTTAAACAACGACAAACGATGCTTGGATTTATTTTTTCATATGTTGTCTGAAAAGATGAAGAGATAAAGAAAAACCCATCAAATTAGTAACAACAACCACTATGACTGTAATAATATTACTCAAATTGACCATAACAACATTATATTATTATGATTGTTAGATTTATTACCAAGATTGTAAACCAGGAATCCACGAGGCTGTTAACAATGCTTTCTCTCATTGCTGTTTTAATTATATTATTTCTATGAATTTCTACATTAGTACGGGCAATTTCCCTGTCTGCTATCTACAAAAACAAAAATAACAAAGGAAAAGAAGAACAAATTACTTTTAAACATGTTTAAAGATAAATGTACCATAAAACATAAAATATACATAATACTATTACATGGTTTAAATATATACAAAATTCACATACCTCTGAATCAATAGCTAAGAGGGTTCTTAGATAATGATCAACAGCTGATTCACCCATTTGTATACAATTAAATAAAATATCATTAAAAAATGTTGGCCATCTTGCTGGATAGTCTTGAATAAATACTAAAGCTGTAATTTGTGCAATTTTATTCTTAAGAAATGAACTGGAAGATGGTGCATGGTAACTACGGTCCAGCTAAAATTGTATCATACAAACATATAATAATATTATTATACATTTAATAAAATATCATACTTATAAAATTATAGATATAGAGAGAAGAATTAAATGTATATTATATGTATATAATATATACTATAGTCTCACCTCAAAGCGTGACCATTGACAGAGAAAATCTCTTAATATTTGTTGTTCTTGAGGTTGTGCTCTAGCATAACGACATTTGGCATAATATTCAATGACTTGTAAACAAAAGAATTGAATGTGGTCATTAGTGTAGAGTCTTGATGTGATTGCTTGAATACAGATTTGCCAACCAACATCTGAGACTTTTAATTCCTCAAAATACTGCAACGCCTATAAAATATAGAGAAATGTATAAATATTATCAAGTGAATTATATTATTATATGAATGAATTACATGCATACTATAGGGTATAGGATTGTCTCATATATTTATATCATTATACATTCTAATCATATATCATATCCCACATATATTATTAAATACCAACAATAATACTACTACAATATAATAACGTAAATACATGACTTGTCATCTTTTAAAAATGGTTAAAATAAATAGAAAATTGAATAATGTAATCTCATTTTAAACATTCTAAATTTTTTGCTAACATACTGTACATAAATATACAATAATATATATCTGTGTGTAGCTTTTGTATAATATAATATTATCTATAATCTGAACAATGATAACAACAACAAAGTCGTACATTTAATATATAGATTGACAAGAACCATCCTAAATGTTTATAAATTAAATACAATAATTATTTATAACTTTTGGATAAAAATCATTTTCTCCCTCTGTATAAATCTCTCTATAATAAAAACAAATGTAATATGAATCTTTCTTATATAAATATAAGTACCTTTGCTTGTTGTTCAGCATTTGGACTAGTTGCAGTAAGGCATTGAAGAATACTTTCATCCATTGTATGATTCAAGTATCCAACATTCTATGTAAATTAATGATGATTTATTAATTAACGGATCATTTATACTTTTAATTTTCTAACAACACACGATTATACACACTTTCTATAATATGTTCGGTCTTTTTTCGGTTTTCCAAAAGAGAGATGTTGTATGTTGATATATTTTTTTTTTCAACGTGCATGCACTCAAAAATATGAAAATTTGGTATCTTGAAAAAAAAGGGCACACTGCTGCTCTCTATATTTTCACTCCTCCTCATTGGCCCATGCTTTTCTATATTTTTCGGCTCAATTCATTTTTGCGGAATCCAGCACCATACGAGTGAGATCCCATCATCATTTTTTGGGTAAGAAAATAGGTTTTGTTAAACATTATTTTAATCACAATTAAACTAAAAAGTCATTTAAAATAGTCTTCAATTCTTGTTAAACTGTTTATCATTGTATTACTATTGGTTATCTTTCCAGGTTGTCATAAATAAGACGGCAAAATGAAAGCTAAAGGCTTGGTAAGATATTTTTTTCAAAATACACATAATACATTTAGACTTATGATATAAATGCCTTGTGTGTGTAATATTTAGTAGTGTGTTTGTGTGTGTATAATATATAAAAAGTGTATAATTGTGATCTGGATGTATTACTATTGGACAAATGTTTATTAAAATAATATGTTGATGATTATTTATTATTTATTATAGATATATTTATTAAAACATTTATTTATTGTACATGTTTGTTTTTCCTTTTTTTTTTAATTATTAATATAGTTAAAAGAATATGAAGTCATTGGACGGAAACAGCCTTCAGAAAAGGAGGTAAATCCTCCATTGTATAAGATGAGGCTTTTTGCTCCAGAGAAGATTGTAGCAAAATCTAGATTTTGGTATTTCCTTCGTCATTTGAGAAAGTTTAAGAAGATGACTGGAGAAATTGTTTCCGTTAAACAAGTAAGGAAATTTTGCATTCTTTTTATTATATTTATTGTGTGTGTGTATATTTTGATACTGCAATATTATTATTATTATTATTATTTGACTCTCTGGATGTATAAAAATGTACAAAATGTTCATGAATCCACCACAAAAACAAACAATCTTGGTATTTTATTGTAATTTTAATTGAGTTTACTTTTATATGTATTAATTAATTAATAGATCCCTGAATCATCACCAACCAGGGTTAAGAATTTTGGAATTTGGTTGAGATATGATTCCCGATCTGGAACACACAACATGTACCGAGAATATCGTGAATTGAGTGTTTCTGGAGCTGTCACAGCTTGTTATAGAGATATGGGAGCCCGTCATCGTGCTCGTGCTCATGCTATCCAGGTAAAAAAAATAAGCTTTAAATTTAATCTGTATTTACATTTTATATGTATACTGTATGCAGTAGAATATATATTATATGTCTATTGTTGTGACTTGTTATTGTTGTTAATGCATTTTTACACATATTATATAGTTAAAATGCTATTATTACAATTCCTAATTTCTACCATGTCTTTTTTATAAAACCATTAGATTATTCGCGTAGAGGAAGTTGCTGCAGCCAAATGCCGAAGACCACAAGTGAAACAATTCCATAAATCGAATCTACGTTTCCCCTTACCAAAGAGGATCGAACAGAAACATACTCTTCCCCGATTCTCGCACGTGCGACCCAAGACCTACTTTATGTAGTTTATATAAAATTTTATTTGTTACAAATATTGTAATATTCAAATTTTTTTTATTTCTATCAACAACAAGAAATAAAAATCTATTACTCTTGGTTTGAATCCTTAAATAATTATTATTTGAAGTTATTTATTTTAATTTAATTGCATTTATTTTGGATTTTTGAAGTTCCCATCATACATACTCTCCGTTCACCAGGGTTTTGTAACTTTGTTTTTTGCCGTTTGTACAATATAAGATAAAACAGTTACTTGATTC
>JAQGBI010000637.1:0-14062 GCA_034698325.1 Sminthurinus elegans | reverse complement strand
ACATCCTTCAAAACATGTTAAAAGTAGTGAAAAGTGTCCAATTCTATGTTAATTCAGAAGAATGGAACAATACAAACATATTGATTGTGTTTTTATCAAGTTTTATAAAGCCAAAGTATTTAATTGTGAACTCCAAAATTACTCATCCATAATTAAGAAGTAATTCTTTTTGTCAATTTTTTTGTAATTTCCTGATGCACTATAAATATAAATGTTATATTTATAAAATAGTAAATGAATCATACTTTCATATTTTGTAGGTATTATGGTCGAAGGAAAAGCTAATTTTGATTGTAGTTAAATTTAGTTAATTTTATATGCAAAATCTACATTTTTTTCGTCCAGCAACAAAAAGATTTGTATTTTTCAAGGGCAGCTGTACGCACAAAAATTTAATCGGGAAACATGTCAATAGTCATGACTATATCCATTATTTATATAAATAATAAAGGACATAGGATAAATACAGAAATTAAGAAGAATCGTGGTCGCTGTCATCATTAATTTGTTGAGAATAATTGCCATAATTAGGGTTATAATTTTGACCAATAATTGAAATTTTGTCATGTAAGACTGAAATCGGAGAGCGGAGAACGGATAACATATTTGTAGTCAAAATTTCCAGTTTATCAGCTGGAATAGTCGTCTTGAGATATTCAGCTACCTGCTCCGTATTATTTATATTATGTCGATTGAGAACCATATTGTGGATTTTATTAGGATGAGAAATACAGTCAAAAATAGTTTTTTTAGGACGCGTATGTTCTATAATATCATACATACATTCATAAACGAAGAAAAAAATGACTCAACCTTCAAGGATTCATGATTTCCTCCCTCAGGAAATGGAAATGAAACTGAAAAAAGAAACAAGTGCCAAAATTTTGTCCATATTTCAAAAGAATGATCAACAACTATTGGAAGATTTGAATACAATTAGTCAAATGTGGGAAAAATATGGACCAAGATTCCCAGCACAATAAGTAAGTATTGTTGAAATTTATCTAATATTTATTAGATTTAAAAGTGTTTATACACACATGTAATGCAATATATATGTTGCATGTATGATTATATTATATATGGATGTAACATTTAATTTATATTATCTATATGTATATATGTAATACATATTATTATTATTATGTGTTTATAATTTCAGGCACAAAAGTAATCATCATTCAAGGAAATTCAAGATAGATGCACAAAATATGAAAAAAATTATCATCATGTAAGTATTTTTATCTAATAAATATTAGATGCTGGTAGTTTATTATTAAAAAAACCATGTTTAATATCTCAATAATAATTATATGTACTTTTTTCATTCTTTTTAGGATTATTGAATGGTTCAAGCTATATTACATTTCAAAGTTTATACGTTTATTCATTTGTCTTCTTTTTTTTGTCTTACATTTTTCAACGCAACAATATCTAATATTCTATTTAATGTGTAAGACTTCTTCAGCACAAAACAATATATGTGTAGTGTATATTACTATACACATTCTTATGGTTTTTGAATAAATAAAATGTGGAAAAAATTACAAATATTTGCTTGATATATTAAAAATTTCATAAGTGCATAATAATTATTATATTGCGAACCTTTTCATTTTTTTGAGACGGAAGGTGTACTTTGTTCATATTAAACATTCATACAATTTTACACAATAAATATATTGTAATATACGTGTACATCAACAATATAATATATATTATATAAGAAACAGTATTATAAGTACCTAAGCTAGTTCTTGATTATTAGTTGAAGCCATTTGTGTAGCTAATCGTATTTTCTCAACCACCACTTCCTCCAGCATAACTCTTGCCAATGCTTCAGAGTCCCCATTGTATGAATTCATGAAATGATTTTCATCCAATGCATCTACCCATTTTATAGCCATGGCTTCTACGGCACTTACTAAATCTAGATCTACTCCCTCCTTGATGATGTCACACCCGTTGAAAATGTGAAAGACCTGTTTTGTAAAGTGGTGAGAATCTTCTCCATAAAACACCGCACGTACTACATAATGGACAAAACAACAAAAAAAATAAAACGTTCACATTATTAACTTACTTATTAGGAGAAAATGCAAAACTTTTATAATTTATTTTACACATTGAAAGAATGATGAGTAATATTGAGAAATTTAAAATAGTTTAAATATTTATCTTACATCTTTTTCCATCACTTCCTCCAAAGTGACTCTTAGACCGTGAACGCAAACCGGAGGTGTATTTGCCTAAATACACTTTTGATTTACCATCTCTGTTGTCAGTAATAAGCCACCCGTAAATGCCACATTGGCTTTGGCAACTTCCTTTGCCATGAACTATAATCTGGATGCACAATATATATACACAACATAAATTAAAATTCATGGTTGCATAAATCACAGTATAACATTTATCAAGTAATCCTGCATATAGTGATCCCATAATTATTATTTGATGATTTAAGTAAATTTAATATATATTAAATAAAAAAAACCACAGTTATCTAACCTTTCTATCATGAATTATGAGTTCCTTCACTTGTATCCTGTCTTTATGAGGACATCCTTTTTTGCTCCTTGGTCCACAGTCACATAGGAAAGTTGGCGAATTTGGGTCAGCTAGCACAAATTTAATTTCTTCACTCCACTCCTCAGTTTCTTGGAACATTGTACTGACTCCATATTCTTTTAAAGCTGTTTTGTACTTATGTACATTTTTTAGATGATCTGCATCCTTAACATGACTTTTGTATTGTTCAACAGTTTTAAATGAAACTTCACAGCAAGCACATGTATAGTCCTCCCTTTTGAAGCAGGTGGAAGTATGATTAGCGAGTGATCTTTGATTTAGAAACACAGTTCTACAAGTTGGACACTCGAAACCGCCTTGGATATGGCCTTGGAGATGTAATTGAAATGCATCTACGAAAAAAATACATACAACAAACAATCAGTTAGGCATGTAAAACACGAACTATTTCGTATATAATTCCTTTGCATATTTATCATATGTTACAAAATATATTTTACTATATTATATAACATTATGTACTACAGTATTTCATTACATAGTATTACACAACAAACATGCGATATTTTTAGACATACCCAATCCTTTAAACAGATGATTAGCACTTCTACACAAGGGTACTGGGCATTTGAGCCCTCCATCCGGGGTATGGGAAACGGAATGAATTCCTAGTTGAACCCCGTTGGAAAATTTCTTACTACAATTTCCGTAGGGGCATTTTATGACTTTCTTCTGTTCAGATGTATGAGCACTTTTGCCATGATGATACAGTAGTCCTATAAACAATAATATAATCTTGATTATATACTGCACAGTATATCACTTTACTACATAATAATATGTTAAATATGTACATAATAATTATTATTACACTACCCACATTTTACAATGTATCATAATAATATGTACTGTTATCTGAAGAAAATCTTACTTTTATCATAGGTTTTAAAATCACAGTTTTCATCTTCGCATTCAAGCACCTTTCCCAATTTATGATCTTTTCTCTGGTGGTCCACCAGATAACTCTGTCTATGAAATCTTTGATCACAAATGGCTCCACCTTCTTCGATTGTACAAACGTGTGGTAAGTCCCACACATTTCCGTGAAATTGACGCCAATGGTTCATGCACGCCCAGTGAAGATCTAAATATAGATATCATATTACACTTTTACAAATACAATTAACATTCAATAGAAAGACAAAATTGCATTAAAATTAATATTATTCAATATATATTGAATTTATATACAAGGTCGTACCTCCGGTGGTTGTTTTTGACAAGTCTGCGCCAAGGACAGACGGACATTTGACACATTTGAAACCCCGAGAAGACTTCACTTTTATGAATTGATTCTTGATGTCCTCCCATGTACTTCGTTTATCTTTCAGGGATAAATAGAATTGTTCTGCATGATTTTGTTTTAAATGGTTCTTCATTATACGTTTGATGTCAATTTTGGAACAATAGTTGCATTTTACTTTTGCGTTTTGGTCATCTCCTTGAGCGGTATAAAAGTTCTCCCACTTCCCTCTTGTCTGATAACAATCCATGGTCTTGAGCATTTCAATAGTTATTACCTCAAAATCATGGGAATCATGAACTATTTCTTGTAAATCTTCTTCATCTTCATCAACTATTTCCTCAGTAATTGAAACATTTACTGGTTCCTCAATATCCTCCTAAAGTAATAAGTTGGTAATGATGTGCATTTAAAGTCTAAAGGCTTTTGACACACTAATCGTACAATAATAAGCAATACAGATTTGAAATGCTGATGACCCGATTGAGAGAGTGGGATATATGTTAAAATGACCCTTGACCTATATTGACCCGAAGTGTTATCTAAAAAAGTGCATGAAATTTTCCCTGAACTATTTTTTTGAATTTCTCTGCTGCCTACTTTTCTGATAGGGGGCGCACGCAACTACTTTCGAAAGCACTGATTGAATTCGATTCAACAGTAATTTTTAGGGAACACAGGACTACTACTAACTAAAAATGAGATTAAATCATGATTTTATTTAATAATTAGCTCAGTTTATATTATATTATATTAGATGTTAGATGTTACTTATTAGAAAAAAAATATTTTTTAGGAAATACGCACATTATATTAAATGGATAAGAGCTATACATAGTAAATAGTAAAATTTTAACTGAAACAAAAATTAATTTTGAAAAAATGTACATCCACTTAATTTTTGAATTTAATGAGTGATTAATTTTAGCATGTACTAGACATTCAATATACCTAATTTATTTTTTTGACGTTTTAGTTTTTCACAATCATTACATGTTTCGAAAATAAAAGTAATCTCTCTCTCTCTTTTCCGTCTCTTAACATTATAGTTAGGGAATAAACTTTCGAATGGTATTTGTTTAAATCATGTACTAAAATTGTGCACAAGTTACACTTTTTGACTCTCTGTATTATATACAGCAAAATTTTACCCTTGACAATTCTACTAACAATTAACTCATTTGCACTTTTACCCAGGTAAAATCGGACTTACATTTGGGCTCTGCTAATTCATTGTTTAGTAAAAAAGCTGGGTAAACCCATGAATAAATTAACTAAATTGCGTAAAAGATTCAGGCACACACAAAAGATATCGAGATCCTCAGAGTTCTTTCACGCTTTTTTGGCCACTATGGAAGGAAGCACAAACAGAGCCTTTTTAGCGTTACAGGAATCTTTTTGCCCCTCACTATAGCTATTATGAGGAGATTTCAATGGTAGAATTATCTGTGAATTGAATTTTCTGGGTCTCAACAAAACTCTTGGTCGTCACCCATACCGATTAAGTCGCATGACTGCCTTTTTGCAGGGGTCAAAGTTTAAATCATAAATTCAGATGAACAAGGGAGACTGCAAAAACGCAGTTCAAAGGTTTATACACCAACAATTGTCTATCTTTAAGTATTGGAAGTTCCAATTTGGAACAAAAATTCCATACTCAACGTACAATGACATTTAGCAATGCCGTATGTTTAGTGCATGAACTTAATCAGAGGTCAATGAAGTGGTCAAGGGTCATATTAACATATTTTTACAATCGGGAAACTGCCGGAAGTCCAGCGCGTCAGCGCTGGACCCAGCTCGTTTACCTATATTACGGGCGAGAAACAATAATAATAAAAATGTATTATAAAAAATACTATAATAATATTCAAGCTAGCTTGAATAATAGTTATAATAATAAAATATATTATATATTATATATTATAATAATTATATATTACTACATTATATGATACATTTCAAAGGAGAATAATAATGGTAATAATAATACATTACATATGCAGTTTTTACCTTTGCTTGCTGTTTTTCTAACCTAGGATTTGATCTTAATTGAATCATCACTAATATCTTCTGAAATAACCAACTTTTTTCCTTCCTCTGAAAGGACCTCTTCAGCATTTTTCTTATCATAGTTGTCCGTGTCCTATATTATGGAAGAGAAACAGTAATCATAATAAAAATGTATTATAATAAAATAGTATAATAATATTCAAGCTAGCTTGAATAATAATAATAAACATACAACATATTGTATATATAGATTTTACCTTAGATTTTTTCTTATCGACTTCTGATGAAGAGTTAAGAATACTTGAATTACTTCTATCTGCTTCATTTTTTGCTTTAACTTTCAAAGCCTTCATCTCGTCTCTTGTTCTTTTCCTTGGCTATATTATGCAAGAGAAACAATAATAATATATTAAATTGTAATTTGATATATTTAAAATGAAAATAATACTAATAATAATAATATATTATATGTATACTTCTTACCTTGGTTGTCTTTTTTCTCATCTCTAAAGAAAAGTTCATCACATTCACCTCATCAACAACTTCCAAAGAGCTATCTAAGCTTTTTTCTCCAGCTGCAACCCCTTCTTCAGTATTTTTCTTCTGATTAGTATCCATTTGCTGTATTATGGAAGAGAATCAGCAATAATAATAATTTATATAATATAATAAAATACTATAATAATATTCAATATATATTGAATAATACTTACAATAATACAATATTATATATATATATATATATATATATATTTTACCTTTGTCTCCTTGTCCACCAATGATGAAATAATCTGAATAGAATCATTATTACTAGTTTCTAAACTGTCCGAATTATTTCCTCCGACAGGAACAACACATTTATTTTTGTTCTTTCTCTTCCGTGGCTATAGTATGGGAGAGAAACAGTAATAATAATTATACATTATACTATAATTTGATATATTTCAAATGGCAATAAAACTAATAATATATTATACATGTAGTTTTTACCTTGCGTTTCTTTTTTTTCTTTTCCAATGAATAATTGACACCAACGTCACTTTCGTCAGAAGGATGAACTAGAAATGAGCAATCTAAATCATCATAAACCTTCTTTCCACCTGAATCTCCAAACAATTCATCACCAGCAATCAATTCTCCGTCGTGAGCAAATGCCTAAGGATAAAAAAAACCAGATACTAATTTTATTACAACACCAAAATAATATATAATAAATGTATCAAAATATTTATTTGAGAAAGCTCAAATTGTAGTAATAAAACACATAATATATAATATATATTAGGATGATTCTTGTAGATTGACACTTACCAACTTTTCTTCAAAGGAATACTGACAAATATTACATTTCTCAACAATTTCTTCTTCCTCTTCTTCTGCTTCATAAGAAACTTCATTATTAATCAAGTTCATAGACGTCTCTGGCTGAACTTCATTTAACTTCTATATTGTAGGAGATAAACAATAATAAAAATAATGTATTATCATTTTTTAGGAAATGTATCAACTTATAATAAAAAAGAATACAATATACATTGTATGATAGGATTGGTTGTTTTAGATTGTCACTTACAAATTTTCTGTCAGAATTAACGTTGTACAGGTGAATAGTTCTGGAGTGTTCATTTATGACTGAGATATTTTCTTCGTTGCTCAAATCATTTTGATAATTAAAATCATCCGAAATACCATTTGCTTCTTCTTTATCAAAGCTTTGTCTTGGCAGCTCAAGAAAATTGGGCAACTTCTAAAAGAATTAAAACACAAAAGTTTAAAGCAAAACCTATTACATAACAATAAATCATTTTTGTTTTTCATACAATATATATTGTATTATAATATAATACATCCACAACTTTACTAAATTTAAAGAAACAAACAAACAAACTTACATGCTGGGAATTAATCTCATCATCATCATATTCCCTTGACAGAATTGGAATAAAGTTTGGCTTGTTTTGATTTCCGTCCATTACAATAAAATACTATAATATACACAAAAACAGAGGTTTTTTAATTATTTTAATTTGTTTCAGTCACAAATTGTACATTTGAAAAAGTTCAAATACTAAATATAATTTGTTTTTTTTTAAAATTATTTTTTTTACCTGTTTCACCAGGAGTCTTTGCTTTTCACAATAAAATACTTTTTTAATTAAACTATAACTAGTATAAAGTACAATTTATTCCCTAATTTTCCTTAAAACACAAAAATAATAACTCTTCAAAAGTTAATTAATTTTAGTGGCTGGCTATGATCTATTTTAACTCGTTTCCCAACGCAACTCTTTTGAGTGACGCAGCAAAAAAAACGCACGTGCACTTTAAACAATAACGGACTTCTTTTCGCGTTTTTTCATGTGCGCACGAGGTCTTTTATGATTATCTAATAAATATTAGATCAAATGTTCAAAAAATTCCACACTCCATCTTCTTTCACATTTCAGCTCTTTATTTTTTACTACTCCATTTTCATTATTATTGGTGTACAGCGTGGTCCCTTGTGTGATCACAAGGATGAAAATCCAATTGTAGGACGGAATTTATCTCCAGGTTTTCATTACAACTTTCTCCAAATTTAGCCATCCTCTCGCAAACTTTTTCAAACGGCCTTTCAAAGTATTTGAGGTTACATTGACAGAAACCTACAAAATGTCCGAGGGAGTTATTCCATTGTGGGATGCAAGTAGAAAATTTAGGACAGTCCAAAGAAGAATTATTGTAATTACACCTTCCAGAAATTGGTGACACACATTTTTTAATGGCTGGGTCGTAAATTTGAGTTGAGGGATGAGGACAGGCACAAAGTCCATCCAATTCGTCACAAACAATCCCGTCATCACATTTCTCCACCTCGTTACACACGTCACCCACTTCTTGACAATGACAATAATTGTACTTGTTGTAATAAAGGCTGTATAGTAAAACTGTAGAAATGAAAAAGATGTGAATGAAAATATTCATCTTTTTCTACAAACGAAGAATACTAAAATCTGGAGCAAAGTACAGAAAAGGTGAACTATACAAAAAAAAAAACTATCAGTATTTTGAAAAAGAAGACGCATTTTGTGTTCCAACTCTACACAGCCAAAGGTCGATATTTGATATGAAACTTACTCGCAAAAGATTCACATGGAACCTTCAACCTTAAAAGGTTATTCACATTTCAATTTCAAGTATATTGGGATTTGGGATTGGGGAGTTTGAGGTAACTTTTCTATAATCAGTTTTTGAAACGCATACATGTACTGATTATACTGATAATATTATATTATTTGCCATTGGTAAAATTTTATGCAAAGCTAATCTAAATGCACAAACTATACTTTTATCTTGATCCGTTACTTTTGAATCTTTACATTTTCGATTTCCGATAGATCTGCATGTTTCATGCTATCATTATGAAGTCAAAATGTAATAATACATGCATATATAACTCTCGTGTGCATTTAAAATTTTCAATAGATATTCAACTATTATCACGGTAAATGTTTTAATCTCTCCATTTAGAATACATTTTAAATGATATATTATGATATAACAATTTATGTATATATTTCCATTAATTCACGTTACAATTTTCATTCAAAGGTATTTTCATAATATATTATAAGTACTTGACAAACATTTTGTAATATTGAAGATGAACTTGCCTTCATATTATAATGATAGGATATAAGTACTAAGTACATACTATTTGACATGGTATTTTAGTTTCATAATTTGAGTAAACGACTAAAATTATTGTTATCTAGCATCTAGCATGTTTATATATAAATAAAATACTATTTAAATATTATGACATTCATCATTCATATGTACATGCAAATTACAAATGAAAACATATAATTTAACAATACAATAATATATATATTATTATGTAACATTTTTTTTGTATTGAACTGTATTGACAAACAAAATGCACACACGTGTAACAAATACAAAATTATTACAACTAAAATGATGTCCTTAAATACATAAAATATCACATATTACGTTTAAAGATTGCGCTTGGTAGATTTAAATGTAGACATACAGCGTCTATATATATATATCCTATACATGTATATAAAATACGCTATTAAATATTTTGTCAATCAACAAGATTTTTTTTCTTTCTAGCTTTCTATTTTCTCTAGCTCATACATTTATATATCTCATATCCGTTCTACTTTTGAGATTATAAATTAAAAATAGTGACACACATACATTATATATAGTTTGTCAACAATATTAAATATTATTAGCTATACTGACATTTCAAAAATAGATAGATATGGTATATTATATGTATAAGATGTAATCTTATATAAGATTACATCTTATATTATGTGGGTAATGTTTTGTATTTCATTTTAGGAATGTATACATTGGCATGTTTTGATTGACGCTTGCATACATATAAAAAAAGTGTACATAATTTCTAACGTTTCCAATTCTATTCTTAATTCTATACGTGGTAATGTCTACCAGAAAAAAAAATCCGTTGAAACATAATAATTACCTAATGAGAAAATGGTAAATGAAGTTATAGTGCTAAAAAATAAAATATTTCAAAAAAATAAAAATATAATAGTATCCTTCTTTATTTCCAGTGTATTATCTAACCATTCCTAATTCCTAGCTATATATTATTATGGCTATATGTTTTAACTTTTGCAATATTATGGAACTTGAATAAATATACTATACTATACGACGATAAAACAATAAATATATTATATATTATAATATGTAACATATATTCAATTACTATGTGATGGTTATATTATGCTCCGTATACATTTTGCTTTCCACTTCAAGCTCTCCATATTACATTTTCATCCTCTGAATCCTCATCGTCAGATTGTTTAAGAGCAAATCTAAGATCATCAGATTTAGTATAATTTCTTAACAGTGGTCGATTATCATCAGCATGTTTGAAATCATCATCTTCTTCATATAATGTATTGTTATCTTCATCATGATTTAAGGAGGCATCCAATTGTGTATTTCTACTTCCTTTTGCATGTTGTCGAGGTTGTGAAGTAATATTATGATTTGGTGAACTGGGTGAAGACGCTGTTAATGAATTAGCACTATAGAGAAACTTGAAAATGCAATGGCAAATGATGCCCGTCAGACAAGTTAAAAGTCCAATAAAGTTGAGAAAAGTCATTTCATCTCCATTCCATCTTACAGCAATTCCTAAGGTACATATTTCTTTGAAAATTCCAGCCACAGACAAAGTCAAGGAGGATGTATAAGTAATAACTAAATACTCGGCTAATTCCTATATACAAAAGAAATAAAATGCCATCATAATATATAGTATAGTTTACTATTCGTTAAAATTTAAGATGAGTAAACAATAAGAATACGATAAACGTTTTCTACTTTTATAAAAAAATATATAGATTGTCTGTAAATTTAAAAAATTCAAACGTACCATACAAAAAGCCACTAAAGCACCAATTCCAACCGAAATAATAACTCCAAATACTGCAGCTTTTTCTTCTGGAGTATCAAATGCGATTGATTGTTGAAGAATTTCTGGTCCTATAAAATTCCCAATAATTACATAAAGCATATAATTAATTAATGCCATCATCAGTTTTACAGGGTCAAAAGACTGGTATAGAAGACATAATGTACTAAAATGTTACTATGTTTCTTGAAAATGATAAAAGCATAAAATAAAAGTAACTATAATAATATATTTACCCTCAAAAAATATAGCGAATGGTAAAACAGCCACAATCATCCAAGGCTAAAAAAGAAAAACAAACATAATAATATAATAAAGATCATTCAACTTGATGTATACAACAACAACTTAATATGTAGTATTATAGTATTAGTATGGGAAATGAACAGCAGATTCTAAATTTGTTCATTACCTGTACATGATAAACCATATCAATAGGATTATGAAGACCTAATGTTGATTTTTGAACTACTAGTTGTGTGGTTGTCCATCTCAATCCACTATTGATTAAAAAATATAAAAAAAATTCCAACACGGTGTTATAATAAAGTTTTAAAAGGACAAAAAAAAATCATCTCCACGTGTATAGAATGTTATCATATCAAAATTCTACCTTAGAAAAGAAGCAGCAAGGACGAGAAGAAAACCTTCTAACTGAAATTGAGTTGATTTATATGTAAACATGAAAAGTCCACTTGATATCATAGTTACGATTAGGAGTAGGGACCAATGCTATACAGCAAAAGGATATTACATGAAAGAAAGAAAGAAAAACACACCCATATTATATTATATTGATTACTAATATTTTACTTTTATAGAGGTATTTCAAGTAACACGTTGTAAAAATATGGAATACTTGATTGATGTAGATTGTATATATATTATATTATATTATATAGACATGTTATAAAAAATTACCACTTCTTCTAATTTTAGAGCAAGTGCAAATCCTAAAATAAAAATGATGGCTGTAGACTTGGACATGGTATACCTGTAATTTTTTTCAAAATTACATTTAAAAAATTAGTCAACCTTCATAATAACGAGTTTCAGAAAGAGTATGACACATGTAAATAAAATGATAAAATATATTCATATGTGTAGTTTTTTTGTGCTTACAGTGAAACAGTAATTAATTCTTGACTCCAATTACTTAGACCTACATCCATTCCACCACAAACACCTACGACTCCGAGTCTTTTTATCCAAGTCCCACAGTCTAGAAGAACACGATGTTTTTTTGTCCAAATTTCATTACAAAGACGAATGAAACTTGCCATTAAAAATTTGATGACAAAATGACATAGGACCACAATTAATGGAAAGTGTATTTTCTACAGAAAATAATAAAAAACACACCATACACATATTAGTCATTCTGTAATTATGGGTTCTGTGTAACATATAGTGTACACATGGTATTTAGTTTAATTATAAAATAATCATTCTTGATCCTTAATTAATTAATTATTTCATATGTGTACATATACCTTTACTAAGCTACTTTGATAAAATGTCAGTCCGATTGATAACATAAAATAGACTAGAATTAAAACTACATTTCTGGAAATAATCCACCATAATGGTTTGATTGCACTTGAAGCAGTTGGGCGAAAAAGCCCAGCACAACAAAAAAATCTTGCCATTCTCTTGTCACTTTATACATGTATGGAATGGACACCACTGGATACTATAATAATAATATAAAAGAGGAAAACAAAGATTAATTTCACACTTCATACATTTTTGATACAGAAAAGAAATGTATTATGATTATTATTTAAAGATGAGAAAAAGATGTCAACAAAAGTGAATAAAAGAATAAAAAGGAAACACATTTACTTACATATGCCAAACTACTAGTTGATCTTCTGTATATTATTATTATAGATCTTTAGCCCGAGTGCAATGTTTTCGGGCTTATACTTAAAAACTTTTAATTGCGTAAATCTTATCTTAGTAACATGCTTTATACATGATTTATAAAACAACTTTTAGCTGTATATATGTACCTTAAATATTAAACACTTATTCTACAATCTCGATAGACTCTAGACACCTTGACATTTGACATGTGTGCAGTGTCTAGTGTCTAATGTGTAGTGGTTTGTAAAAAATATATAGTTCTGTCTGATTTTAAAATAAACAACTTGCTTCACTTGGTTCATTTATATGGAATGAGGAATTATTAGGAATTGGGAATCGATTAAATTTATAAACAGTAGTTGGTAAACACATTATGCGAAATTAATTAACTGTACTATATGTGTAATTAAAAGCTAACTTGTTTTTCCTTATTTAAAAAAATATAAAAAATATAGATAGAGATATATACTCCAAGATGCAGAAGGTCTTGGTAGTACTGAAGACTAAAAAATATCATATGTTTGGATAAGCGAGAGCAGGAGGAATTTAGTGTAGATAAAAATACAAAGACCATTATACCTACTTATTTACACATACACACGAATATATTTACTATAAGTTCAAATGAGGTGGCACCAGAAAAATATATATTATGATGTGGGACTTAAGACCCACTCCTACAATCCGCACATACCAACTACTACTATAGTATTGATAAGCAGGCTCTAAGCATTCACTTTTGATAACGTAATATATGAATGAATCTCCCCTTCACGATTCACTACAACATATACTATTATCTCACAAAAGGAAAGAACTACTTGCAACTTTTCGTAAATCCACCGCTACCTAATTTAGAAATTTTGAGGAAAATGTGG
>JAQGBI010000636.1:0-14062 GCA_034698325.1 Sminthurinus elegans | reverse complement strand
TTCAAGTTTACAAAACAATTTATCGTTTGGCCCCGGAAGAAGCTCCGACTGTTTTTGAAGAAAATGTGAGTTTCAATGTTTCTTTTTTCAATGGTTGAATGAAATGGTGGGAATTTTAATCACACAATGAAAAATGTTCATAATTCATCATAAATTTGTTCTATTGATTTTGAAGCTGGAAAATATTTTTCAATTGGAATCACCAAAAACTCTGAGGGAAAATCAGGACAATTCAATTGTGCTTCAACATTTGACTTTAAAATCAACGGCAGGAATTAGAAAGTCGAAAACTTTTCAATGTGAATTTTGCTCGCGACTCTTTCCAAATTCATATTTTCTCAATTTTCATCTATCACATTTTTGTCCTGGGAAATCCACCCCGAGGAAAAATCCTGCTTTCGTTTCCATGTAAACCACTTCCACTTCTTCAAATTCACATGCATTTGCTCAATCTTCATCAAGAACTAAACAAAAACCAAGGGCAGCTTTGAGCAAATCTAAACGAATTTCAAATCGGGTCCCGACTCAAAAAGGAAAGAAAGAAGTTGAAAAATCATTAAAAATTGATTCTGATTCTTCAAATTCAATTTCGGATGAAATTTCTCCAGATTTCCTTGATTCTGATTCTGATTCTGGTTCAGAGTTGAAAATGTCTGCCTCCAAAACAAAGACTTCCGCTTCTCATCCGCTTTCTCTTTCAGTGAAAAAGAGTAAAAAAGTAAAGCGAAAAGTTTGTCAGCACAAATCGTCAGCTGAGAATCAAGCAGGAAAAAGAAATTTCCAAGAAATGGAGCAAAGTGAAACAACTCAAATTGAACTTCATGATAAAAACTCTGCTATTTCTTTGGAATGTGTTTACTGCAGCAAAACCTACAAAAGCAGGCAGAGTTTGAATACGCACATCAAAATTCACACGGGTGATTTTGAATTTCAGTGCGAAAATCAAAACTGCCTCAAAAAATTTGAATTTCCATGTACAAAAAATACAATTTTTTATTTCTTGAACTTTTTTTGAAAATCTCTTTTATTTATCTTATTTGATGTTTTGTGGGCTTTTAATGCTTTTTGTTTTGATTTTTCAGCTCAATTGAGAAACCACTTGGAAATTCACACGAGACCTTTTCCCTGCAGAATTTCGGGCTGCTTAAAAAGCTATGATGCAAAAGGTTAAAATTAAACTTTTCATTCATTTTTGTCTTAAAATTTTAATCACAACTTTTTGAACTTTAGTAAATTTCTTTCAATGCTTTTGTTTTGAATTTTGAAGGGCGGAGAAATATCCACGAAAAATGGCACAAGAAACAAATCAAAATTGGAAAATCACTTCCAATTCAAAAGCAACGTCAAGTTCAAAAGTCTGCTTCAATTCCTGTTCCAAAAAAAGGAGCGAAAATGAAATTGAAATCAAAAACAAATGAAAATGGACAAAAAACACTGAAAAAAATAAGGAGGTCTCCGAGAGTCAAAACTCAACAAAGTTCTTTGGCTACGGAAAGTTCTCTCTGGATTTCAAAGTTCCATACAAAAAATAAAACCAGTATCACAAAGAATGAGAGGAAAATTTACAAATGTCTCGTGTGCAAAAAACAGCTGGCGAGTGCTGACACATTGCGAGCTCATCGTCATGCGCAGCATGAGAATCGAATTTTTCCATGTCGATTCTGCGAGAGTAAATTCAACTATTCCTGTGAGATCCTTAAAAACCAAATTATGCATTTTAATCCGCCATTTTGATTCTATAAAATAGATATAATTTAATACTACTTTTATTATTTTTATTCCTCAACAGCAAATCGAAGCAAACATGAAAACATTCACAAAGCTCAAAGGAACAAGAAAACCAGTGGAGCAAAATGAACGAAAATTCAGAAATTAAAATGTTGATACTTTTAAGTGTAATTTTGAAGCCTTAAAAAATGATCAAGAATAATTCAGACTAAAATTTATGTAAAAAAAATACATAAAACAACTTAATTATCCTCACGATTTCAATCAAGTATCAAATCAAAACACAAAAAGTTGCTGATTTATAAATCCTGTAAAATGTTTCAATAAACTTTGAAATTTAGTAAATTGAAAAAGATCGTGGTTGCGAGAAAAGTTAAAGTGTACAGTTTAAAACAAGCTTTTGTATTTACTATAAAACGGAACTTCCAATTTGCGCTTGCACTTGGTTGAGAGTTCAGAGTCGCAGAAAATGATAAAACAATAACCTTTTTTATTCCGACGGCTCCAACGCCGCTTGACTTTTTCATGATTAAAAGGTCACAAAAATTGTAGAGGAAGATATCACAAGGACAGGCTCGTTTTAATCGTTTTATTCATTTTACGTAAGTAGGTTTATCCGCTGAACATTGGAAATTCGGATTGGAATCTCGCTCCTCTAATTTCGTCAATGTTTTGTCTATTAGAATCATTAATATTAGAAATTTTTATGAAATCCGCTGACCTTGTTTCTGGATTTGGTGATGGATGTCAAATTTACTTGTAATTTGTGCTAAGAAAGAGGACATGCAAATTTTAATCAATGAGTATTACAACTAATATTTTTATTTACATTAAATCGGCTGGTCTCCTGAGATTTTTTTTTCAGTGGGACTTTATTTATTTACAAGTTTTCTGTACTTGGTTAAATGTTTATATAGTGTTGTACATAATTCAAATATATTTCCTACTTTGAGGTTTGTAAGCAATTTCAACGTTAATTTCAAACGGCGTTGAAATTCCACAAACTTCGTTCTTCGTTCTATAAAATTTGACCCAAACTTTTATTCTGAATTTGTAGTTTGTAAGAGGATATTGGGCTTTACAGAACAAAAAGGGAAAACAGTTTTTAGTAAATAGACCACCACGGTCGTCATGGTTACCGTTGTCGTTACCGTTATTATTTATTTTCGTGGAAATGTGACGAGAAGCGTGACGACATTCCTCAAGACAAAATCCACAAAATTGGGTGTGGATTCTCGCTCCATCTGGTGGAAACTCCCAACTTTTATCCTAACACCGCGAATTCTCCTGACTTCTCTCTTCATTTCAGCCCACAAAACCAGGTTTTTATTCCCATTGACATTTAATTTTTTATGAGCAGTGAGGAGAAATTCATTTTTCAGCTCTTCTATTTTCCCCGGGATGGAAAAAGCGTGTGTGTAGACGATGGTGTAAGTTACATTTGTGGCAATGGCAAGATAGCCTATGAAAAGAGCAAAAAATGGAAAATCCTCATAATGGCGAATGGCAAAAAAAATAAAAGGTGATGGAAAGGGACAGAGACATGATTTTCCAAGCAAAGATGGGAAAAGGGAAGCAGCGATTGAAGAGTTCGATGAAAACGACAAGTTCTCGCATCTCCCTCAAAATTTGATGCATGATCCAAATTTCTCCCTCAATTTCTCGACCTCCGATTGAGCGATTTTGAAACTTGTCCTCTAGATTTCTGAACACAAAAAGAATTTGGGAGTTTTAAAGATGCAAAGGAAATTAAAAAAGTTGGACAAGATACAAATTAATTTGAGGATTTTCTTACCTGAGTTGAAGACTCATTTGCTGGAATTCCAACTGAACTTTGCCAAAGAACAAAACTTGAGTGACCGTAGAAAAAGTGCATGTAAAATAAGTTATGGCCAAGAAAATTGCCTCAACAGCCAAAAGAATGAGGAAACTCGAAACATTTTGCCACTCTGGCGGCAGAAACGAGTAAAAAAGATGAGGACGAGTCGGGTCAATTGCGCAAGTGAGAATGGCCAAAAATGCCGTAAATACAAACACCAGCGGATGTAGTTTGGCCACGAGTTCATCCAGGGAGTACTTTGGAGGCCACGTCAACAGAGGGCGCGGACAAGGACAAATTTCTGAGTCGGATTTGGATTCGAATTTGGATTCGTGTTGATTCTGAATGACCTCCATTTCAATTTCTTCATGTGGCTCTTCTGTTAATGTTGACACAATTTGAATTCCAGATTTTCCTCGTGGTTTATTTTCTGGAGCAGAAACTACAAAAACTGAATAATGAAAAACATCAATTTCACTATTTTTACAACATAATACAATTTTTTTCTCAAAAGACACGAAACTCGAAACTCTAGTGCATGAAAAGATCTACCTTTGTTTTCATTTTCGTTTCCTTGTTCAGATTCCGATTCCATTTGAAGTTCGAGATCAATAATTTTTTGAACTGGGTCTTCCCGCTGTGAAAAAAATTGGTTGAAGATCATGACATTTTCCTCTCCGTTTTTCACAAACAGGCGAAATCCAGTGAAATAAACAACTGCGTAGCCTATCGTCATTCCAAGGTGAAACGCAAAGTGATCCCGCCTGAAATATTTTTGAGGATCGAGAATCGTCGATTGACCGAGTCTTTCAAAAATGTAAAACCAATGAAAAACTCCAAGACCAAATACAATCTTCCAGATTAAAACTCTGATTTTACTCGACTGCCTCTGAATTTTCCCACTTTTCACATCAACTCCAATCGGTAAAATATTTAAAATGGAAAAGATTTTAAATGCGTTTAAGCTCCAGCCAGTTTCTTCAAGGGTCAACATTTTGCAGTTTAATTTATTTGGTTTTCCTTGGCTTTTATTGATTTTCTTGATTCGCAAAAGGTTTTAGTTTTTTTGAGGTTTCGAATTTGAAGCTTAGTTTGTAAATGTATCTTTGCAAAAGAAATTCCGCAATCCATTCACACAAAGGGCTGAAAATGTCCTAACATTTTTTTACCTACGAGAAAAATCAAAGGTGAACTGAACTGAACTGAAGTGAGTTGCAAATTGCAAAGACATGAGAAATGTCTGTCCAGTTTTGTGGTCATTTCTGTTGCGTAGTTACGTTAGAGGCTTCTCCTTTTATTCACAGACGGAACCATTCCCACATCTACCTTCTATAATATCCATATCCAGTGGTGTCATGTTCCGTCCCCTCGAGATTTAATAGCCGGTACTGTGGCTAAGAGAAATGGCTATTATTCTGGCTAAGAAATAAAGCTACTTTTTAGACTACATAAAAAAGCTACTTTTCGGGCTACATTAAAAAGCTAATTTTCGGATGTCATAAAAAAGCTAATTTTCGGATGTCATAAAAAAGCTACTAGTTGAGCTAAAACAAATGACTGCTACTTGGGTCAAATTAATAGTCTATAATTCGAGCTAAAATAGCCTTCACTGCCGAAATTTATCAAAAATCCATAAAGTTAGATTTTAAGCATAAGTTCCCCTGTAAGAGTTGTGCGTTGGCTCCTTTGGAAGCTTGACCACTTTGATCCATCAGATGCGGATTTCTAAAACCACTCAATTTACTCCCATCATTTGACGAGCTTTTTAATTCTTAAAATAATACGTAACAAACAACAGGACAGAGCCCACACAAAATGTCAAGATAATTGAGCGCTATCAACCAGATTTAATTGATTGATATTGGTTCGTTTGTTTCGTTTGGTTATTTTATCGCCAAGTTAATTGTTTTGTGAAGAGAGAGAGCAAGGAAAATAAGTGTGGCGTTTTCCCATTTTGGACATTTTACGACGTAAAATTTTGACCATTGAAGTATGTACAAACGACTGCTTCAATTATCCCTCAAATTTTATATGAGTCGAATTTAACATTCGCTTGTTTTCTCAGGCACGAAGCAGAGGCACACAAATTCCTTGTGTTCAACTAACTAACTTTTTTAACTGGTCCACTTAATTCAGCTCAACTTGACTCGACCCGGCTAATCACCGTTGGAAAATGTAGGTAAACGGTCGAGAGTCGGACAATTTATGCAATACTTAATTCAGCGGCATTTTGTGTCTATTTTAATTGATATTTGATTGAAAAATTGATGCTGTTCATTTTCAATGCTTTTGACACAATGTTCACTTTTCACTCTCTACTTCTGTCACTTGTTTTGGTCGAATGTCTTGGCTGTTTTCTTTTTAAAATTTAAGCTAATCTTTCTTACGACTGGACTGTGAAAATATGACCAAAGACAGGAATTCTGCAGTTTCATGTTGTGCATCTTACATTTTGCATAATTATTTTGGCTTTTCGTTGGTGTTGATGTGATCAAAATTCAGCGGCTTGGAAATGAAAGTGATTGATGTGAACGCATTATTTTTAATTTAATGGGTTGAATTTTGAATGGGGAGTTTTGCACCTGCATCATGTTTTATTAAGCTGTAAGGGAACGTGGGGCAAAGAAAATCACTTGAGATTTTAATTAATTGCAATTAATGCAGTCATAATTTGCACAACATGATAAAAGAAATCAATATTAGAGCATATTTCCTCTTGTGACTATGCACTAAAATATTTTAAAACCCCTCCCCCTTTTGTGGGCGAGGCGTTGAAGAGAGGTCTCCGAACGCTGGAATGCGGGGCAAAAGAAATCATGGACCTGGGGCAAAGAAATTCAGGAGAAGCATTGCAGACGGCGAGAGTGGGAATGCACGAGCGACGTCCAACTTCTCCGCTCTTTCTGTACACACCATGAGAAATCACAAGTGAAAGGGACAAATTCTGGACTCACTGAATTGAGTGTGTTCAACTTGGGAATTTTGATTTTTTATGCCCCGTGAATTGTGATTTCCTTTGCCCCACACAATGTTAAACTTTTAATTAGAGCTAATTTAATTCCCATTACGCACAATCACAATCTACATGAAATCTGTTATTTTGAGATTGTGTATTCGTTTATGGAGATTGTGTGTGCATAAAACGAGATCCCTGTGTATTCTCAAGTTTATGCAATACAAACTTTCCTAACATGACTTTTATGCGATAACTCACAAAGACACACAATTTCAACTTCCGAATTTTCATTTAATTTTTTTATTACAAAAATTTCGAATTTAGTATTTCTGCTTGTTCTTGTCTTCAAGCACTTGACAATGTCTTTTTAAAACACCGTGCCTAGATTTTTTTAAATGAAAAGGGAAAGGCCAGTTAAATTATTAAGTTCGTGATTTTTTTTGCCCCTGAGCTTGTTTGCCCCACGTTCCCCTAAATTAATTTATCATTTCAATTCGTCGCACACAGACAAAATTGTACAGAGAAAACACTTGACGCTATGGATGTTTTTATCACTTTTATCGCTATCTGCGTTCACTAATCGCTGGTCAAATGAACTCATTTCTCTTTACGTGATAAAGTGAAACGAAGTACAAGTTGACAATATTTATGCACCTGAACTGAAACTTGAAGAGGGAATTTATCAGAGACAAAATGAAATGTATTTTATATTTATTTGAGTGTGTGAGTCACGGGGCTTTGGTTTTGGTTTCATTTCCATTTTCCATTTCAAAGTTGAAACAAAATAATATCATAGTGCTTTTATTTCAAGTGCACATTTTTCAATTCTTCCCCTGTAAAAAATAAAAAGTTTCACCAGTGAATTTTATTTAAATAAAGGTAAAGTGTACGAAAAGCATTTAATTTTAATGTTATTTCTTTCGTAATTGCAAGCAAAACAGCTCCAAATTTAAAATCATTGTGCATAATTCCTAAAATAAAAATATTTGATGACATCAAGTTTAATGTTCATCCTTTTTTTGCTCAGACTTTAGGGTTCAACACCAGAGAAATGGATTCGATTGTTGTTGCGAAACTTGAGGGATTTGGTCTGGACGAATTCATTGACGTTTATCGGTTCTATTTGTGCAAAAATACTGTGAGTCCAAATGAAGTTGCCGTCTCTCTCACTTTTAATGCTGATCAATGTGCAATTATTGTAAGTCAAATTCCATTACACACAAAATTTAATCATATAAATTTTCCTACTCACTTCAATTTGTACTAATTGATTTTATAAATATTTTAGACTCATCCTCCGGACAATTTTTCAAAATGTGAGAGATTGTACGAGCTCATTCAAAAGAAATCGCAAGTGAACGATTTCCTTGAGGCGCTGGATGAAACCGGAAATGAACACATCATAAAATTCATCAAAGAGACGGAACTTTCTGCACGCTCAACGTCATCAAATCGGAGACGTGGAATTTGGTTCAACATTCCAGAGCCGATCGAGTCCTTCTGCGGCAGAGAAGAATTTCTCAGTCAACTCCACGACCAACTAAAACCGCGAGATGACGCTGAAATGGAGGTCACAGTTTTGTCCCAGGTCAAAATCGTGAGTGGTCTCGGCGGAATCGGAAAAACCCAAACTGCCCGAAAATACATCATGAAACAACGAAAATTCTACAACAATTTCATTTGGATCGACGCCGAAACTGAGAATTCAATGAGAAATTCCTTTTTAAAATTGGCCGAGGAAATCAAAATCCCAATTAAAAATTCTGAGGGCAACCCCCGAGAAATTAAAGAAATAGTCAACGAAATCTACAACAAAATTTGTGATGGTGGGAAATCCAATTTGATCGTCTTTGACAACGCGGAAGATTATTTGAGTTGTCGTCAATTCTTTCCGTTTGGACTTCACCCGGATTTGACAAAGCCCGTGATTTTGGCCACCTCGAGAAATCAGGACTGGATTTCGCCCACTGGAAAAATCCAGGTTCTTCCGCTGGACAAAATGACGGACGACGAGAGTCTCGAGTTCATCTTGAAGCAGCTGGAAATTCCAGAGCCGGAAATCCCAGAATTTAAAGAGGAGGCAAAAGAATTCATCGAGTTGATCGGCGGACTTCCGTTGGCGCTTCAACAAGCAGTCGCCTACATCAAAGCCGAGAAAGAAGAAAGAAAGTTCCTCGGGACTTCTTATAAAATATCTGATTATGTCAAAGAGTTCAAATTGAGCATGAAAAAGTTCCTTTCCTTTTCCCCAGTTCCTTCTCCAGATTCCTCGCCCACAGTTTTTGTCACTTGGAATGTCACATTCGAGAAAATCCAAAAGTTGGCCAACGGAGAATCGGTCGTAAAAATCCTAGAAATTCTGTCTTTTCTCTACTCTGATAAAATCCCGTCGTCTTTTCTTCGTGACCTCGTTCCTGGAATCAAAGACGCTCAATTTTCTGGAGCATTAAAACTGCTGGAGAAATATTCGATGATAAAAATGAATGTGAGGGATTTTTGTTTGAGCATTCACCGACAAGTCCAGTTCGTGATTCTCCAGTATCTCAAAGAATGTGACGACGTCTCAAAGGTAGTCATAAACATTGCAGACAAATGCAGAAAGGTTTTAGAGAAGATAAAATTGTCACAAAGTTCTGACATTTTTCTCAATCTCCATCAAATTGTGAACAATCATTTCAATTTGATTCCAGTGACTGAAAAGCTCTTGGATTTCATGGCTAAATTTGGGTTGGTTTTATTTAAAGCGAGTCGATACTCAGAGTCTCTGGATTTGTACAAAAAAGTGTACAGTCACTTCCGAGATTTGTTGGGCGAGAATCATAAAAAGACCCTCTCAGCACAACACAACACAGCCCTGCAACTTGATCAACTCGGGCGGTACGACGAATCACTGACTCTGTACAAAGAAATCCTGAAAAAGGAAGAAGTTCATTTGGGCGTGGATCATCCCTCAACAATCCTCACAAAACACAACATTGCCACTGTATTAAATCACCAGGACAAGTACGGAGAGTCTTTGGAACTTTATCAACAAGTTTTAGCTCAAAGGAAGAAAATCCAGGGAGAAAATCATCCAGAGACCCTCGACGTTCAAAATGCAATTGCTGGAGTCCATTCCGATCTTGGCGATTTGTCGAAGGCTTTGGATTTGTATCAAGAAGTTGAAAAGAAACAAGTAGAAATCCTTGGTCCTCATCACAGACAAGTTCTCACCACAAAACACAACAAAGCCACTGTTTTGCTGGAGATGGGTAAACTTCAAGAGGCCTCCAAAACATTCATCGAGGTTTATGAGAAACAAATAGAAACATTAGGAGAAAATCACTTGGACACCATCAACGCTCTTGTATATATCGCTCAGATTTTAGAAAAAGAAGGAAACTTGCCATTGGCATTGCATCTGTACAAAAAAGCCTATGGCATTAGAAAGTTGAATTTGGGTGAGGAACACCCAAAAACAATCAAAGTGAAAACTAAAATTGAAGATGTCGAGCTCATAATCAAGTTAATTTCAAGAGGTCAACAGTGTCTTGTATTTTTTATTGGTGCAGTACTTGGAATTTTGTTGTTAAGAAGATTTCGTTAGTATAGTAAAAATAAACTTCATTATGACATGAATGTAACAAGTTTAAAAACAATATGAACAAAATTTCATTTTTAATGCATCTTCTGGATTTTTTTTTCATCCACGTGGGTTCACAACCAAAACTCAAAAGATAAAGCATTTTCATCAGTAGTAAACTGCTTTTAGCATTCGAAATCGCATCACAGGAAAAAATTTCACATCCTCATAAAATGTAATTGCCAGCGCAATTAAATCAAATTACCCAGTGACAAATCAGAAGTAGATCCAAAATGCATATGTCATTTCTCTCTTCACGATGAACATTATTTCTTTACTTCTGCGTCATGTGCGATGTTCAAAGTTCAACACGTTTAAGCTTTTTTAAGGGTTCGTTCAAAGTTTGAGGATTTTTCAGTTAGATTTTCCATTTGTGATGGAGGGAAAAATTGAATTGGATCAGTACAGCACAGTAGTAATGGACCGCAAAACTTGAAATCAACTTCATCAAGTTGTAAAGTTTCATTCAGATCAGGGCATACAAATTTGAGCAATATCCCATGGCCCATAGCATCATCATCTAAACATGACTACGAAACTGTGCTTTTTTTACCATGCTTTCACAGCTAAATGAATGCAGAGAATTATTTTAGTCGGCGTCCAGATCTGGCAAAAAATTTATTTCGTATCCTTGGGTTTTGGGTCACGTGGAAACTGGAGTGGGATGATTCAATTCCTGTGGATTTGGTCCGACGTGATCAAAATCGTAATTTCATCAAAATATTTACAAATTATCAAAATTTTGAGCTAAATAGGAGAAACTTCAGCTCATGCAAAAAATCAAGCAAATTTTTCTACCTCGGGTGAGTTTTTCATTTTTGGTCAATTCTTTACCATTTTGAATGATAATTTGATCTTTGCCATTTGTGTGCTTTTGCATTGTGTATTGTGTACAAAACCGAGATTTAATACTTGTGAAAATAATAGTAAGTTTTGTCCATAGTCAAATCCACATTTCAACTTTGAAGCAACCGTAATTTTAAAAATTCTCTTTGTGAACACAGATTTAATATTTTCACTTTTTCACTTGGGAAGGATTTTCGTCCGATTTAAGATTTAAGGACTTTCGAATAATCAACTTGGATTTGTTTGTGGTTTGGATTTCGTTGTGTTTGATTCATTTGTGGAAGCGAGAAAAATGTCAAAGCAGCAGAAAGACTAGGTATTAATGAAAAGATGAAAAAGGGAAATGACATGAAATATTTTATACATATTTTAACCTCAAATCTTGCTTAAAAATCCATCAATAAATCAATCAATCATGATTTAAATGCATCCAAAAAATAAAATTGGACTTGTGAAAATAATTCTGATTTCTGGTTGTCAAAATTTAGCAGGGACTCCAAAAATTGACAATGCGTCCATTTGTACGGTTTACGGAAGAAGACCGGAAAATAGCTGATGAATTCTTGGTAATTTTAAACCCCATAAGATTTTCATGATGCATTTTATCCATGTTCCACTTGCTTCTATTCATTTTCCAATGTTTAATGTTTGAATAATCTTACATAATTATTTCAAAAATTACACAAAAACATTTGAGAATACTTTTATTAACTGCCAGTATTTTTATTATTCTACACAGAAATTGCAAACGGAGGCTGAAACTGAGGAAAGAAAAGTGAACGACAACCAAGAAGATGGTCCTTTATTTAAACAGATAAATTCAAAACCACTGCTAAATAAAATTAGAATTTTAATACAAACGAATAACTAGATTCATTCCACTGTCATTGGATTGAAATTTTGAAAAGGTTGATAATTAATGCATTTTAAAATAATTTTTAGCAGAAACTGGCCGAGAGTAAAAAAGTTCAAAAGGGAGAAAAAGAGAAGGCTGTCTTTATTCGTGACTACTGTCAGAAAGAATTCTCACGTTCAAGTGACTTGAAACAACATGTGAAAATTCACACGGGCCAAAAAGATTATCGTTGCCGTCTTTGTGATTCTTCTACTGCTAAAAGAGGAAATCTCACAGTTCACGTCCGTCGTCATTTAAAGCAGCGACCGTTCAAATGTCAAGAGCCGAATTGTGGAGCTACTTTTTCCCAATCAGGACCCTTGAAAAGGCATCAAATTGCCCACAACAAAAATAACAAGAAATTCATCTGCTCTATTTGTCCATTCAAAACTCATGTAAAAGCAAATTTGACGAGACATATGAAAACTGTCCATTCTTAATTGAAGCCTTTTAAATGTCCACATGCAAAATGTGAGTATTCAGCCAAACAGAAAGGGGATTTGAATAAGCACATGGTAATTCATTCTCTGGAGAAAAATCAAATTTGTCCTGCTCCAAATTGTGGATTCAAGACAAATTCTTCCAGGAACTTGAAACGTCACATGAAAACTCATTCAACCGGAGAGAAAAGATACAAATGTCATCTGTGTGATTATTCTTGTCATCAACATGGTAATTTGGTTCGTCACATTCGTTCACATACGCTTGAAACTCCTTTTTCTTGTCAACTCTGCTCCTTCAAATCAAAGCAAAAGAGTAATTTGACCCGACACATGAAAAAGCATGCAGATTGAAATTTACGACAATTTTCAGGAAGCTTTTCAAGTTGAAGACCTTTTAATTAAATAGTGCTACAAAAATATTCATGTAAAAAACAAGTTGTTGAGCGATTTGTAGTATTTAAATGTTCTACAATGCAACTTTTCTTCTTCTGCCTGTGAACTTGATTAACATGAATAAATTGAATAAAAATCAACAGTCCTACAAACAAAGTAAAATTTTGACTGCTTTGCACACACAAAAATTATTGGTTTCCTTTGTTAAATTTTGAGTCAGGTGAAAATCAATTCGCAAAACTCATCATTTAATACGTGTGAATCTCAACATAAAAGAATTAAGGTCCCATGACATTTTCCATTCTCTTGGCCTTTTGACTTTTGACCATTCACTCTGTTTAGGATTTTTTCTTAGCCACTTGGAATTTTCCGGGAATTCCAAAATTTTATATAGTGCAAAATGGTATTATAGAGTATCTGATTTTGATTCAACGACTCTTTAATGTTCATTTGTCTCCTTTCTGGAGCAATTTATCTTCTTGAAGCCATTTAAAAGTTTTTGCAGGTGGAGAACAGAAAAAGGAGAAGATATTTTTGAAAAAATTATGTAAACCAATTTTTGTTTTTAGTTTATGAATTATTAAAATTAAAATTAAATAGCCAATAAAAACAAAAAATAATACGAGACTCAAGAAAAGTTTTTTTGTAGTTTTGTCCATTTATTCACATTCAAATGAAATAGTTTTCATCTTTTAATTTTCAATGCTCATTTTCAGGAATTACAAAATTGCAAACAAATAACAGTTTCAAAGTTCAAATTTACAAGCTTCATAATTCATGATCAGAATTTACAGGATTTCGCATTAAAAACATGAAATTACAGTTTTCAACCTTGATGAATTTTAAAATGCCATGGTAATGTTTTTCTTGAAAAAACGAAACAAGTAGGAAAATCACAAAAATCTTAGAGTTTACATCATATCAAATACACTCGAAATATTCATTAGTCTGATACAAAAATCAACTTTTCATGCGAGGAAAAAAGAGAGATTTCAACGCCGTTTTAATAAAATCGAGACAGTTTTTGCACTCTGCAAATCTAGATGATTAAGATTTGGTGCATCCAAGTGTAAAACATACAGCTAATAACAGACGAGCGTGAAATGAATTCGTGACGAGGAAAGAAATCTGCTGGCTGGATCTGCAACTTGTTTCATTTTCATCCTTCCATTTTTCAGCCCGGAGATCAACGCGAGTACGAGTGCGAGAAAAAGGGCAAACTCTTAGACAAGAAACGGGAAGAAAAGGAAAAGGGGAAAACGAGAAAACTGAGACCGGAAAAGAAAAAATGTTGCACTGGAGAAAAAAAGTGTCGCGGACGCCATCTCACTCTCGCATAGACAAAAATCTCATGGAGAAA
>JAQGBI010000635.1:0-14069 GCA_034698325.1 Sminthurinus elegans | reverse complement strand
AAATATACTATGAAATTTTTGCAATTTATCTTACTTTGATTTAGAGTTGGAAATTCCATGGACAACTGTTTTTCCTCCAGAAGACTCTTTCGCTTGTTTTCCTACTGTAAGAAATGTCAAAGTAGCTGCTGATGGAATGAACAAAACATCCATTGCTAAAATATCTGAAATGTGTCCAAATTTGAAGAATTTTACAATCGATGACAAAACGGAACCACTAGACGATTTTCCGTAAGTGGGCAAAGCTATTATTTGGACTCATAATATGAAACAATTGGAATCTTTAAAAATTGATATTACTATTGATGTGAATTTAATTACTTGCAATGCTTTGGATTCTTGTTTCACTGGAATTTCCATTGAAAATTGTCAACGTCTTCAAGAGGCTGTCAAAACTTTGAAAAAGGGAGAGTGTCAATCCCAGGTCCCTGACAGAGAATATCCCTCCATTTTGGAGATGAAAGGTAAAATATCATTATGAAAAAATAAGAAATTAATTTTATAAATCGTAGTAAATTGAGAGCTCATTTATCCTTTATCTTGTCTGATATACGATTATTGATTATTGTAATAGACGTCTATAATTTTTGATCCCTTGGGCAGATTTGAAACAACTTACTGTAAATCCATATGCCGTGCGTGCTTTGATGGACAGAAACTATTTTTTCACCAGATGGTTGACTTGGATTAGTAAAGAACAAAGCCAAAGCCAATGCACAGGATGAAAAAGGAATAGACCAAAACAAAAACGCCCACTCCCAACTCCAAACTCCACACAAAAATGAGAATTCAGGTGCAGAATTAACAGTCAATACACGCAACACACAACAAAAAATGTAGCTGCAATCTGCAATTTATTGAATTATTTTTTAATATTCAAGTTCAAGTTCAGCTCCTCAATTTTCATTTTCAGTTTCTAGTTTGTTCTCCGAAATTCATTCCGACTGCTGCTCTTGACTTTTGACTCTTGATTGAATTTTCTTTGCAGTTTTTCTGTAACAAGAATTTGTAGAGTTAGATTTAATTTTGAGTTTTGTAATTTTGATTCTGAATTCTCCCAGTTTTTTACTCTTTCATTTCAACTTGTATCAAAAATTGTAAATTAGAAATGGCACCAAAATCCGAAAAAGACAGGCTACTTTTAAAAGAGGTAAAAAAATTAATTTAATATATTTACGATTAGAAATTTTAAACTAACTTTGGTTCATCAGTCATCAATTTTTAAAATAAGAAAAAATATTAGAACTTGACTCTTGACTTTTAATTCTCTTTCAGCTGCGTTCAAATCTCCTCACAAACTCGGATTTAAATCAAAATACAATGCAAAATCTCCCGAGGGAAAAACTAGACAGTGATAAATTTCTATGGCGATTTCTCCAGAGCAACAACTGGGATTTGAAAAAGACGCAGGAAATGCTCCAGTTCTACACAAAATACAATGCAGAATTTCAAGAGGAGTTGTCACGGCCGATGAAGAATTATCCAAAGGAAATTCAAGATTTGTTCAGCTGTGTTCATTTCAGTTGTGTCAATGAAAATGACAATCGTCCCGTGTTGATGATTCCGGATTTGAGTGGAGTTGACTTCCCGCGGTTTTTGGATCAATTCGGATCGGATGCAGAAATGATGAGACTCTTGTCCACGGCCTACATGAAACATCACGTTGCCATGGAAACATTAATTTTGGATGGAGAAAGAGATGGACAGGAAGATTCGAATTTGGATTTGACTTCAAATTTAAATCACGGAACTGCCGTTATAAATCTCACAGGAGTCAAATATTCTCACTACCTACACAAAAAAAGTAAGCGATTCCTTTGCAAAGTGTAAAAAATCCATTTCATTGTCAATTTTCAATGCAGTTCAAATGTATGCAAAACTACAAATACAGCTAATGATAAAATATTGTTAATTTCTATTTATTAATTTTCAGCCATTGATTTTTTCCTGCATCATTTCAAACTGATATCAAAACACTCGCCGCACATCACCTCAAAAGTCATCCTCGTCAACAGTAACTTTAACTTGACTCCAAATCCAAAACTTGAGCAATTTTAAGTAAATTGTGGCTAAAACTTTGTTATGTGGCTAAAGTTTTTTTTAAATTAAAAGCTCAATGAATTTTTATTCTATTTGATTTGCTCTGTTTCTGGTTTCAGCTCCATCTGTTGTAAAGTCCCTCGTGACTCTAGCTCAAAAAGTGATTCCGTTTCCAGTGACAGTCGTTGTTTTGGGATCCAGTGAAAAGAACTGGAAGGGAAAATTGAGTCAACTGCTTCCGGCGTCCAGTCTTTGTCCGGAATTTGGCGGCTCCTGCACCAAATTTATCGATATTTAAATAAGGAGGAAAATGTAAATGATAAAATGTGTATAATTTTACAGTATAGTAAATGATAAAACCAATTACACGCCAATTTCTTTGTCAAAAAATGCCTAAGTCCAACATTTTGCACACGGTTTCAATTTCATGTCATTTGTACTTTACCTTTTCAATTTATACTATTATCATACAAACTAATGTACAATTATTGTCTTTTTTGGGACTGTGAGTCGTCAGTTGTCCTTTTTATGAAATAAAAATTTATAAAACTTGTGTATACAAAATACAAAACCTCAAACACGATTCAATCCCAATTTGTACATTTTCTACAAGAGCATAAATTTTTGAATGTGAATTTAGTTTGTTTTTAAAAAAACTAGAAAAAATTATCTTTACATTTTTTTTTTACTTTGGAAGAATGTCAAAAAGTCAAAGGTTGTGGATTGCTCTCGAAAAGTAGAAGTAGAAACAGAAGGAGAGATTTGACAATATTATGCATAACAAAAGAACAGAAACATTTACATTTCATTTCATTTCACATGCAGCTTCCCTGTTTCATTTCTCAAGCTTTTGCCTTTCCTTTCTCCACGGCCTTTTAATTGACATGTATGTTTAGTGTTTGGAAAGTGGGGTGCCGGAACGTCATAGTAAACAGACGACAGAAATGAGTAATAACAGAAAGTAGACATTAGAAATTTGACAGCGTACAAAAAGACGGAAAATACAGATATACGGCAAAGCAATGTGACCACAAAATATGAAATATCAAATCAAAGGCCAGTGGCGCCGAATGCCCTTGAATAAAATATGAACATGGTCCGACTCTCCGTTTCCCATTTCACATTGTCCATTTGTCTTGGTTTTCTAAGAGCCATGAGCTACCTGAAAATACGAAAATAAACATGCATATGAATGTGAATATGAATATGAATATAAATCGAGCTGAACCGAGTTGAGTTGAATTGATTGGATTAATGGACAAAGTTCTGTGAGGAAAAGGATAAGACGGAGAACGGAGAAATTAATACAACTATTTCTCGTAGCCGAGTAAACAACTGAATATTAAATTAACACTCATAACATTCATTTCTCGACCCATTTATTTTCCTGGTGCTTATAATGTCCAATGTCCAATATCAAATGTACAAAATGTACAGGGAGTTTACAGAATTAGCTACAAAATACAGAATACAAAATATCGTACAAATGCCTGGGCAAAAATTTACTTGTCTCAAGCTTTAAAATGTGGTAGCGGGACGCGGTCAAAAAGAGCCATTTTGTGTCGCATTATTAAAATTCAAAAGTCAAAAGCAGTTGACTTTGAAAAAATCCCTGTTATACAGAAGCTTACGGAATTGACCGGCTTTTACAATCGTTTTAAAAAAGTCACGTTTTCTTAAAAACGTTTCATTCATGTTTTTAAGAAAGAAACAACATTATTGTGGCAACAATACAACATTACGGGCCAAAGTCAATTCCTAAAAACTGAATAACTGAAATAAAAGAAAGTCCAGCTTTCTCTTTCCTTCTTTTTTTGTTGTCACTGCACTGTTGGCTGTGCTAGAAAATTTGAGTGATGTTTGAAGCTGGCACTTGTACAAAATTCAGTGATTGACCCTGTACAAAGTAAAATTACTGGAAATGGGAAACGGGAAAATATGCCTGTTTTCATTTCTCTGTCCAATACTCAAGGCGATAAATTTGAAGACATAAAGACCAAACGACCAAACGGTAATTAAATTTGGTTTATCACGCTCAATCATCTTGGCATTGGCATTTTGCACAAACTCTGTGCTCTGGTTGTTTAATACGTATTATTTGATGAGTAAATGGCCTGTTTCTGGAAATATTAATGACACGTGGACGTAACTAAGCAACAGAAATGACCACAAAAGTGGACAGCCATTTCTCTCTTCTCATTTCTGTTCAGTTCAGCTCGGCTCTTTCTCGTAGACGGAAATTGTTTTTTGGCTGATTTGCAATAAATTCTTTGTTGAAGACATGTACATAAATTAGACAATTGCTTTTGGAACAAAACATTTTCAAACTCAACCACTCAACCACATTTGCATTGGAAAGAGGAAAAAGGAAAAAGGAGCAAAACTAAAGAAAAGTGCGAAATGTTGACTGTGGAAGAAAGTGGAATGAGTTTAACAATTTTTAAAATCCTCTCAATTTTAAATATCCTTCCGATTCAAGTTGATGTGAAACATGGGAGGATTCAGAGTCAATCGAATCGTATCAAAGTTTTTATCTGGAAAACTTTCTTTGGCATTGGAGTTTTTCATTGGTTTTACATGTTTGGGAGACTCGTTCAATCGACGACCCTGGACCCTCTTAAATATTTCAGATGGGATCATTTCATCCTTCATTGTGGGTTCACAAGTGCTTTCGCCGCCTTTTATTACACTGGATTCCGTGTGTTTGTAAAAACTCGAGAAGAATACGTCATGATCTTTAATCAACTTTTTAAGACGCGGGAAGATCCAGTTCAAAAAATGATTGATCAATCAATACAACTTCAAACTAATCCAAAATCTAAAAGTGGAAAAGGAAAACGAGGTAACATTTTTTTTATTGGCTCGACTTTCAAATCTAGACAGCAAAAATGTACAAAATTGGTATTTTTTTCAATGTTTAGTTGCTTGGGAAAATAAAACAAGGGGAAAAACTGGAGCTCGACTTGCTTCAACATCAACAGAAGATTTACATGAAGAAATTGAAATGGCGGTCATTGAAAATCGATCCAAATCCGCATTTTATTTAAAAGTTGGTCCGCGCCCTCTGTTGACGTGGCCTCCGCAGCATTCGCTGGATGAACTCATCGCTAAACTTGCTCCTTTGTTCCCAGCCTTTTCGATAGTCTTCCTCATGCTCATTTTTGCAGTTGATCCGACTCGTCCTCATCTTTTGTACTCGTCTCTGCCGCCAGAGTGGCAAAATCCCTGGAGTTTCCTCTCTCTGTTGGCAGTCGAGGCTTTGTGTTCCGCCATCGTCTTTTTTACTGGGACTTTTTCTATTGTCACTCAAGTCCTCTTCTTTGGCAAAGTTCAGTTGCAGTTCAAGCGAATGAGTCTTCAACTCGGGTACAAAAATCTTTACACTTTCTTTGATATTTGATATTGTACGTTTTTTTTGGTCAACGCGATTCATATTTTTGAACTAGTTTTAAAAATTCTTCAAATCTTTGTTTCGTCCTTTTAGAAATCTACAGGATAAGTTTCAAAAGTTCGCACTCCTCCGAATCGGACTTGGAATCGGAGGTCGAGAAATTGAAAAGGAAATTTGGATCCTCCACCAAATTTTGAAGGAGATGCGAGAGCTCGTCGTTTTTATCGAGCTCTTCAATCGCTGCTTCCCCTTCTGCATTTTTGCCTGGAAAATCAGTTCTATGTCCGTTTGCATTATGTTTTATTTCTTTGTCATTCGTCATTTTCAGGATTTTCCATTTCTTGCCGGTTTTTTCGGTTACATCGCCATCGTTGTAACTGTGATTTACACCATCATGTACGAACACGCCTTTTCCATCCCCGGAAAAATGGAAGATTTGAAAAATGAATTTCTTCTCACTGTTCAAAAAACGACAGCTGCGTCAAATCGGAACGTGAATAAAAATCTACGGGCAGAGATCACAAGAGAAATCAAGAGAATTCGAGTTGTTGGGATAAAAGTCGGGAGTTTTCACCAGATGGAGCGAGAATCCACACCAAAGTTCATTGATTTTATCTTGAGCAATGTCGTCAATCTACTCGTCACATTTCCACGATAACCGTTAACCGTAACTGTTGGAATTTATAAAGAATTTCTGAATTATAAAATATTTTTGATGATTTTTTTGAATTTTGTGTATGATATAAAATGTTATAATATCTATAAATATATAGAAATAATATATAATATATGATGTATGCTTTTTTATACCCCCTATGAAGTATAGTATAATTATAGTACACGGTGTGTGCATATGTATCAAGTTACCCCACAAGATGTATAATATTTAATTGTGAAAATTATGTCAACTTCAAAGTCGTATTACTAATGATAGGTTAATCAGAAAACCATCGGGGTTGGTCTAAAGTATGAGTTAGACTTACTATAATGTATATACGAAGTATTAAGACCTGAGGAGTTGAACTTTTGAAAATAATTAAGTTTTTGTGTAATGTCTCATACTCAATCTGAGAAATGTGGGATTTTGTATTAGGAATAAGTAGTGTTAGATTCACCAGAAAAATAAAGTTTTTCTTACTCAATGATGAATTGCACTTTGTATAATGTATATATGAAGTCTCAATACCTGAGGATTTGAAATGATGAAGATATTTAACTTTTTGTAAAATGTATATATGATAATACTTATAGTCTATTTGGGAAAAATGTGAAGTTTTCTCGTAGGAATTATTAATAGTAAATTTATCAGAAAACTACAATTTTTGTTACTAAACGATGAACTAGACTTCGTAAAATGTGTATACGAAGTCTCAAATTCTGAGGTTTTGAAATTTCGAAAATATTTAAGTTTCACTAATGTTATTATTGCTAATTTGGAAAATAAGATATTTTATTGTAAGAATTATGAGTATTAGACTACTCAGAAAACAAAAGAGTTTCTTTGTAAACGATGAGTCAGATGTCGTATAATATGTATACGAAGTTTCAAAATCTGAGGTTTTGAAATTTCGAAGTTATTTAAGTTTTAGTGTTATAAAATTTTGATTATTATTAAAAAGTGATAACATCTTCAATGTATTCACATTTACGCTAGACACCCTATTTGAGTCTAGCGCCACCTATATTATGAACCTATACTATTTGGACTAGTCTAAAAAGGCATGGTCTGTAATATTAATTATTATTATTAGAATCTGCGGAGAGTAAAGAAGCAACTGAGTTTTGTTCCTCTCATAAAAAGCTAAGTGATGTTAATTACGATTTGGAGAGTAATTAAAAATATCACTATAATAATCATTTAAATACAATTTGCGTATTTAAATTAAAAAGTAATAATTATTGTGTTTTGTTTAAAGAGGAAATAAATATATGTGAAGTCTTTGAGCTTACCATATATATCTGAAAAGAATAAATTGTTTAAAGTTTACAAGAGCATTTTATTAATTGTATTTAATGCATCTTGTTATCTATAAGTGAGTTGAGATAATGTAGTTAATGATTGGAAATAATTGTGTGGATCTGGATCAATTATTATTCTGGCTGTCTAATGAAACGGAGAAAATAATTAGAACATTTACAGGATATTGAACATATTTTCGGTGTTAATAAAATTAATCATCTTCATCATTTATAGTAAAAATTGTTCATCATATTTAAAGAGTGATTAGGCCCTTTATCCTTACACCACTCCAAATATTTTGAACTTAATAAACTCTTATGCAGTGATAATATTTTCAGTCATATTTACGCTACAGTAACCATGGCGACAGCCTTAACCTTATTACAGTACAAGGGAGTGTAAAATCACAAAAACAATTTGGGTATTTTTGCCAGAGTTTTTGTGACTTGTGAATCTTTCTCCGGAATTCAGTTCAATTCAAACTGAAACCACAGTAGCAAAATGAGAAAAGTTTTCCAGAAAAAAATTGTTTGATTGTAGCACAAAATAATAAATTAGAGTAAACGATACAGAATTCTGTGTGCGCTTTCAAAAGGCAGAAATAGAGGGATTTAGAAAAAAGTCATCACTGAAAAATCACTGAAAAAAGTGGACAAACTTATTATCGACCAAAAATGATCATTTTTCAGTGATCACTGAAAAATTAATCATCATTCAACAGTGGACAAGCTTATATTGGACCAAAAACGTTGATTCTTTAGTGATCACTGAAAAATTAATGATCAATCAGAAGTGGACAAGCTAATTTTGGACCAAAAAGGTTGATTCTTCATTGATCACTGAAACGGTGCATGGCCAATCAAAGAGGAACTTTATGTTTACTCTGCTTCGCATCAGGAGCCTTAAGCTTTTATGCTTTGAAGGCGATATAAAATCGTCCCGAAGGGCGTATTTTTAACTTCATTGATATTTTGGAGGGCATCCAAAATAGATAGCCATACATACTAAAAAATTTGTTTAGCCAAAGAAAAAAACTTGCATTCTTCGCAAATTGATTGAAAATCCAATCTATCATTTTTCAATCCAGAATTTGCCAATTTCGTCTTTACGATTTTCCTTCAGAATTTTCTCTTTCGAAAACTTGTCCTGTTTTTGGAATGAGTTTTGAGTTTCGAATTTCCATTTGAATTTAACCCAAATCAAACTGTGCTTGCTTTGCAAGCGTCTTTTCAACAGATGATTCATTTTTTCTACGATTTCTGCGAGAATAACTCAGCAAAAGGAGGAGTTGAGTTTTGAAAGAAAAAGTAGAGTTTGAATTTACTTTGACATTTTTGGTGGCGTCCAATGAACTATTTTTCATCCTCCGCCAAATTTTGGAGTTTCTTACCAATTTTAGCGCTAAAAGTAGCTTTTCCCCTTTACCTTTACACTTTTGTGTAAAACTGGGATTTTGCTGGACGTCCGACCCACACGGAAATCCAACTACCGATTTTTGAACAACTTTTTGTTTTCTCATGGAAATCATCCCCCATTTTTCTTTGGAGAAGAGCCGAATTCTGCTGAAAATTTTATCAATCGACATGATTTCAAGGAAAAAAGCGCCTGAGGGCAGAATCAGGAAAAGGAGCCAAACTAAAAATACGAGATGAATATCGGAATCTCGAAATGAAAGTGGTTTAAAAACCACGCGAGATTCGCTGATGAATTCGCTGGAATTTCTCCAAATTTGTCGATCCCCGCGAAATTTGATTTGCTCCCATTTTTCCCACCACCAAAAAATCCCAGAACTCAACAGAATTTTTAGTGGACTCAAGATGAAGTCAACATCATTGATTTTTGAAAAACCGCTCTCGATTTGTAGTCCATAAATTTGTTGGGCTTTTTCATCTTCTTCATTTGCATTATGGACAAATTTCATTTTGAGTTGTGGATGTTTTTTCATTTGCTGCTTGAATTTATTCCACAAGAAAGGGAAATCTTGAGCCGTCGTCATGAAAACGGTTTTTGGGTGTCTCAGTTTTTCATTGATGAGTCCAGAGAGTTTTTCGGTACATGTTGAAAACTGATGAGCCCAGCTCAGCTCAAATTTGTAAAGCTGTTGACAAGGCTCAAATTTCTGACAACCAGATTTTTGAAATGGCATTTTCAAGGACTTGGCGTCACACACCTTTTCACATTCCAGTTTCAGCCCATGTTCTTTAAACGATAGCATCTTGGATGAGAGAAAAGTTGGTCTCGCATTGTCATTGGAATTCCTAATACTAGACAAGTTGAACAGTAATTTGTTTGGAGCCAGTTCCTTTCCGCATTTCCAGTCCATTTCCGCGTAGTAGACAAAGAAGCTGCCATCTCTGAGGAAATCCACGGAACTGTTCCATTTCGGCTGACTTTCAAAAGGAAAATCCAGAGTGTAGTCACTTTTGATGATCCCGCGAAATCCATTCACCAAAATCAGACTCATCAACAACCAGACGCCCAAAATCAGCCGAACGGCTTGAATCCTCTTCAACTGACTTTTGATACTCATTTCCTGATGGATTTCTTGATGAACTCCTCGAGGAATTTCTCGATCCTGTTGATCCAGCAAAATCCTCAGGATCCACAAACAGAGTTCGGACAGCATCTTCCAGATTCTCCAGATCCAGATGTTTAAAGGCTCCTTTGAACGGGGATTTTGAGGTGTGACTAGAGCCAGAAAGAGCGTAACAGTGACAGTGATCACCATGGAAACAAAGAGCAGGGTCCAAACTTGTTTCTGAAAAGGTGTCGTGTAGATCTGAAGTCCGCTTTTCGTTTGAAAGACGCTGTCGCTCGTGATGAATTTGTAGCCTTTGCTGCCGGTCCAAATCCAGTCACTATAAAATAATTCAACGGGGTCATCTCCTGGCACACCGCCTCTTATTCCGACTTTGAGTTTCTCCAATCTCCAGACTCCTTCACCAGGTGTTTGTCGATCAGGTCCCCACGTGACATTTAGGTTATTAGAATTGAGAACGTCTTTCACCGTTGAGTTCAATTTAGCGGGGTTGGATCGATCAGCGGGAGTTTTGAATCGAAATTGGGATCTTGATTCGGAGTTGTTTTTGTTGTTTGACATGACTGCGGAATAGCATGAAAAGGTTTCATTGAATTTTGTTGTTGGATTTCCGCAAGATGGCTCTGAATTTAATTGATCATTCAAAATATTCCAGTGATTGAAAAACCAGACGCTCGAGATTTCCATTTCAAGTTTCCCCCAATTTTCTTGAGCTGTTGTTGATGTTGATGTTGGAATTGTGATAGCCAGAAAAGGAATCAGAACCCTCGCACGATAAAAAGAGAGGAATTTGGAGAAAAAAGGTTGTGGGAAATTTCCTTTTAGTTTTGTTTGTGTTTGTTCCGTTTGACTTTCACCCTGCTGATTTTCCACCTGAGAAACGGCATTTCCCTCCTCCGAGATTTCCAAGAAAACCACAGTAAATTTAGCAGCTACTGCTGGATTGCTATATTGCGAGCATTTTCCGTTCTCAATATAAGAGAAGCAAAGTGCTTCATTTGCAGCGTACCTTTCCATTTGAGACTGCGCCTCAGAAATTGGACCACTTGACCATTTGGTTTTCATTTTTTCTTCATCTTCCTTCACAAAGCTGAGCGCCAAGTAAAAAATGTTGATGAAACAGTGGGAATATTTTGCTCGAGCTGCTACGCTCACTCCGTCCCTCAAATACTTTTTGTACTCTTCTTCTCCAACTTTTTGCTCATCCCTCAACAAAACCGGGATTAGAAAAGTTTGGTTTTGGTTTTGAATTGAATTTGAATTTGAGCCGATTTGAGCTGCCAGTTGAATTTCTTTATTGTTGTTCTTTTTTTGGTTCATAATATTTGCAGGGAGATTTATCCAGCAGCCGATTATCGCCACGTCCTCCAAAATGGAGGTCAAATCCATGTTTTTTAGAGTTGTTCCATCTATCGGAAACTCAAAGGAAATTCCTCGCCCCGTTTCTGTTTCTTTGGCATTAGTCAAAATCGAGGCTAATGGATTTTTTGGCGTAAAAAGTATGAAAATTATCATAAATTTCAAGGGAAAATGGCGGCGTATCGCCATTTTACTAGTAAAAATATGAGACAAAAGAGAACAAAGGACAAAAGCCAGATGACAGATGCAATGGTTTTTGGAGTTGAGATTTAAATATGATTCACGATGACTATTTTTTGTAGATGTTAACTTGTGACGTGTTAAATTATGAACAGTATTTTTTGTACAGTTTTATCGTTAATCGTATTTTACCCTGGGTGACCTATTTTGCATTTTGTACCATGTTCAAGTAGTTTGAAACGGGTGCGGAGAAAATACGACACGAATGGTGCACGAGCCACTGCGTTCGTGTTGTGTGAGTAATAAATTTTATTAATCCATCAACCCAACACTTTTAACCTTTGGTACCCTTTTTTCTTTAGCTACGAAATTCCATAGCAACGAATTTTACTATTGAGTAAATAATGTTTGCTTCAACTCTTAAAAACGCCTTTCTTCATTTCTTAGCCAAATATCAACATTTTTACTTGTGGTAAAAAGGAATTAGTAAATTCAGCTCCAGAGCAACAACTTGTGTCCAGGAATTTCAAGCCTGAACTTTTTACCATATAAATAATTAATTTTGCAGTATAATCCGTTTAAAATTATTCACAATATATTGTTTTTTATTCAAAATGTGCCTTAAAATTTGGCCAACTTGGTTCTTTTTAGAACTTGATCTGAATGAGAGCAAATACAAAATTTTATCTGATTTCTCAGCAAATTGCTGGAAATGTCCCGGAATTTAGAACATTTTGGCTGTTTTCCCCGGAATCTAAGGTTTTTGAGTTGGCAGCCCCAATCATGTCAAATGGCATTTATGTTGACAGGACAAACCACAGAGATTATTTTTCTGTGCCTCCGAAACAAAAACTCCCATACAAAAACCCACCATTCAAAATTCAAAAAAGTTGTCAGTGTACTGAAAACAAAGTTGAAGATTGGTCGAGTATCCAAAGGATTTTGTGTGTTTCACACTCGCATTGTCAATTATTCCAAGGCTGTTTTATTCATAAAATTCACTATTCAATATTACGTACGGATTGTGGTCACAATAGCTTTTGAGAGCGAGTGAAGAGTCAAGAGTTGCATGTTCTATTCCAGTTGGAGGTACTTTAGAAAATTTTAATTTATTGTTGCCATGGCAACCGAGTTTAAATTTTAGCATTTTTAAAATTTTCCCAATTGCTGAAACAAAAAATACATCCGATTTCAAAAAGCTTTGTAAAGTTTAGTAAAGGAAATTAAAAAAACAGTGCAACAAAAAAAGGTCAATATTTTTCATACCAGTGAAAATCCTGAATTAAACAAGCACTAATATTTTACAAGTAGTTGAGAAATCCATGTTTCCCTGTTCACTGTTCACCCATTGATAGCCCATGTGTGGGCGATTGTGAGTGTGAAGACATAAATACATGTATTGTACATAGATTGTCGAGATAACCATGGAAAATATATATTTTGTCACATTTTGTTCATACCATTTTACTCTGTATTTTAAATCATCAAAATATGGAAACATGGCAAAGTAGACAAATAAATATAAATTACTGGAGTGTTTTGAGATTTGAGTTTTGAGTTTTGACTATTGTTGCAAAATGATGGAAAAATGTCAAGTCTGTTTTTCATATTTTTCCTGTTTTATTATAAAAGAGCGTGTTTTGTATTTTTGCACGGATGAGTTTATCCATCGTCTAGATTCTGCATGTTTGTCTCATGTCTACATGTTAAAAAATCCAAAGTTTCGTAAATTGACCAGACAGTGAAATTAATGGATGGAATAATATGAAGAAAAAACATGATGCAAAATCCCAGCCAAACAGCATAAAAACAACACAATTGAATCAAAGTGGCCTAATGCGTGAGAAGAAACTGTTCCAGGTTCAAATGAACAAGTTTTTACACTTTACACAATGATTCAACTTTATTTGTTCTGGTTGTGTAGGAAAGGAAAGATTAAATGGACATTTGCACAGCAACCGAGATGAATGCACAAAAGCAGATGCAGACCAACAACAAAACAACTTTTCATGTACATAAAACTTCCTTGTTTGTCTTTACGGAGTTCAACTTGCATTATGCTTCCTTTGGTTTGTGTTGTGTTGCGCTGGTCAGGTCTTCAATTTTCAGAGCATCGCAACAGTCAAGAGTCAACAGCAGAACAAAGCCAAAGGCAAAACCAAATGCACAAGATGAAAAAGGAATGGACAAAAACAAAAGCGCCCACTCGCAACTCCAAAAACTAACATGAGAACTCAGATGCAGACTCCACAATCAACACACACACAAAATGTATAGGTACAATTTATTGACTTATTTAATAGTTCAAGTTGAGCCCTACGATTTTCATCTCGAGCTTCCAGTTTGTTCTCTGCAATTGACTGCGACTGCTCCTCTTGACTCTGGATTTTTGACTCTCGACTGGATTTTCTTTGCAGTTTTTTCCTGATTTCTAGAGTTTGATTCAAGTCAAAGTCTGAATATATACGAACATAATTAATGAAATGTACATAAATTCAAAGGATGATAAACAAAAATATCATTTTAGGGAGCGAGCGCAGCGAGCTCCCCTTATTCTATCATGTTGTCTGTCCGTCCGTCTGTCCGTCTGTCCGTCTGTC
>JAQGBI010000634.1:0-14074 GCA_034698325.1 Sminthurinus elegans | reverse complement strand
ACGTACCGGGGTCACTCTCAAAGCGGAAGTGAAAGTAAAAGACGCTCGTAGTTTCAAACTTATGGTCTGTACTGTACATTAAGCATTTTTTCATATAGAATTTTTTTCAAATTGTTATGTTTTTCTTCCGTTGTCGTCATCCAATTTTATGCTGATGTAGGGGTAAATTCAAGTATTTTTGAATCTAAATAGGAAGCTAAATAAAAAAATATCAAAATAAATAAACAGAAATCGTACCATAAACTATAAACCATAATACACACACGAAATGATATAAAATATATTGTAGCTTATCTTCACACTCCACATTAATCAATAATCAATTTATCAGGCATACATGTATTATAAAAATTGAATCTACGTTTCATTTAGAGGACTTTGTTTCTCTCTCTTTATTCATGTTCAATATTTACTTGTTGATTTGAAGTAATTTGAACTGACGTAATCATATCAATCGTTTAAGCTTGAGTTCAAATTTTGTATCATTTATTTTGCATAGACAGTTCCAACTTTCAACTTGAAGCATGCACAAAATGGCACAAAAGCTGAAATGAGAAGTCAGAAGCTTTTAGATCAAAGGATTATTAAAAACTACTTAAATGGGCTGGTGGTCTGAAAACATTTTGTTCAAAATGTACAAATGTTGACTCAAAACTCGAAAGCATTAGCAATAATCGAGAATCGAGAAGCAATGACTGTTGAAAATACTTGTTGCTACTGTTTTGTTTTTGTAGACTACAGACATTTTCTAAACAAATTGAGCTTGAAATTTAATGCTCTTTTACTCTTAACAAAAAATGTACTCTAAAAAACTCAAAATACTTGAAAATACTCATAATAATTGCTGAAGGCCATTTTCTTAAATCCAATCGGAATTTTATCGAATTTAGTTTTTCATTCCTTATTTTTCACTCTCGTACGTTTTACTTTTGAAATATCAAGACATTGAAATTGTCCTCTGACTTTTCTCTTTTGTCTTTGTTTTAATTGTTAAAACTCTGCTTTTCCTGTGAATTGTAAATCTTTATCAATTTTCCAAAAAAAGGTTTTGTACAATGAAAAAAATACAACTAGTATCAAATTTTTCATTTTATTGGGCCTTCCTAATTGTTTTCCCTAATTTTCAAGTTGTACAAACGGCCATTCGATTGTGCTGCTCTTCTTTCTCTCCTCTTTCAAATCACCCCATAATTTTATCTTTGGCCCGTGAATTTGGATCCGATTCTGCTTGGATTCACCTCATCTTTGATTCAATCACCACTGGTACACGTGAGCCTGTCTACAATGATCTAGATTTCCTTGCCAACTTTCCCGCACCCATCCTTTTAAATAAACGGATGGGCACTCTCCATGAAAAAGCAGAGGAAAAGAATATTACTTTTGCCCTCTATTCAAAACATGTCAAGTTCTACGTCAATTTACTACTTTCAACATGGCGACATTTACCAAAAATTTCATCAATGTCACAAGACCTCTCCAGAGTCTACCTTCATTCTCGTAGGGAGACGCAAGATGGAGCTAGTAGACTAAAAGATCCTTTTGTCATTATTCAACCAAAGTTTAATATTTTTTTAAATTTTGATGAGGAAAAAACAAAAGAAAATGGTAGCCATACTGAATTTGAATTTGAAATTAGCGGGTCACTTCAAGTTTCACTTGAACATGTAAAATCTTCCTTTCGAGGAATTTCTATCCACTTGCCCTTTGACCTTCAAATGATGGTTTTTAGGTTGACAAAATGGAGGATCCTTCATGGATTTTACGTCTGCTATGGTTGCTATAGTGAATCTGTTTTTAAAATGGAGGATTGTTCAAAATTGATGAAATCCTTTGACGATGGAATTTCCGCGGCAACTTCAATTTCAAAATCAACAGCTTGTTTTGAATCCATCAAAAAGTTGTACACGAGCAGTGAAATGAATTCCGAGTATCCAGTGAGCCTTGAAATTCAAAAGGAAGATAAAAATCTTGTTTTTCTCTCTCCTGAAATTTCAATGGCAAATTCCCTTCGCCGCCAAAATCCAAATTCAAATCCAATTAGCCTATTAAATTCCACCCTCGCCATCCTCTTTCAACCCATAAATTTCACCCAGTCGACAGCAAGTATAAAATATCTGGAGGAATTTATAAAAATTAAAGAAAATAAACCTTTTGAATTTTCAAGACCGGTGGGTAAAATTGTCTTTATTGTGGGAAAATCTTCATTCGCTTTTATCACATCGGATCAAGTTTTTCAACTCAAGTCATCAATTGAAATTTACATTTTGCCATTTCAAACATCCGTGTGGATTTTTCTCCTGCTTTCGCTATTTTTAACGGCCGTTTTTCTCACATTTTTAATCCGAAATGGGGGAAAGAGAGAAAAATGTGAGTGGAATTTTGTACTCCTGTTTTTGGATTTTATGTGGCGCCTATTTCGAATTTTGATGGAGCAGCCCCAGTTAAAATTAAACATAAAGACCGAGTTGAAATCCTTGGAGAATGAAAAAGAGCGGGAAAAAATACAAAAAACTATGGAGATTTATAATTTAATCGGCTTAACTTGGCTCTTCATGGGATTAGTCATTGTGAATGAATTTCGCGGGAATGTGAACAGCGACTGCGCAATGGCCTATCCATTTTTGACGAGGTGGACTAAATCCAAGGATTTCTATCAATTTCAACAAGAAGGAAATTTAATGCCAAAACCAAGATTTTTCATCTACTATGCTGAAATTGGAACTCGTTGCAGTGAAAACGTCAACGATCAATTTTATCGGTTTTCTCCAACTGTGAGAATTCCCTCAGCTTTTGGGTTACCACGACAACGACCAAATCTCAACGGTCCCTTTGAAAAGTGGACAGAGGAAAAAATCCAAACTTTGCACATAAAATGCTTCACTTTATGCGCCAAAAAACCCAACTTTTATCAATATCTCGCGATGACGGAGCTGAAAAAGCCCTTTAAAGAATCAAAATGTAGAGATGTAAAATATTGCGCAGAGTTTTACAAATTGGCGCTCTTTTGGTCTAGTCGAAATATCACATGTGCAGAAGAAATTCCAAGCCTCCTTTCCAATTTAAACAGTAATTCTGATTCCATCTCCATGGAGACTAAATCCGGATCCGAAGCCGGACCTGGCGCAGTCTCTCGTCCAGTTCCAGTTTTTATCACAAAGAAGGAGGACATTTCCTATTTCTGGAGTATTTTTAAGCTAGAGATGAAGCGGGATAAAGATCGGTATCATCAGTATCGTCAGAAATGGGCGAGGTCGAATGGAATGGATGATGATTCCTTTGAACTGCCAAAGACAATGGAAATGCTGAATGGCCTGGATATTCATCGACCAACTCTGCTCAAAGATCGATTTCAAGTTCTCCTCAGTTCTGGAATTTATTGGTTTTTGGAAAAATGGGAAAATATCCAGTTTTATCCGGGAAGACATCCACAGTTTTGGAGACATCACAATCAAAACCACAATCACCATGGAAATCAAAGTCAAAGTCAAAGCTTCTTTATGGAGGAGAAAAAAAATGAGTTTGAGCCCCTTTCTCTTGAATATTCTGACATTCGTCTCATTTTCTATGGAGGATTTTCAGCTCTATTCATTTGTACCATTTGTTTCATTATTGAACTGTTTGCTGGTTGTAAAAGAGATTTGCGGTATTCGGCCAATTGCTGCATTTTTTTCAGAGCCAAAGGTTACAAGAAGAAGAATGTTTCGTGAGCTAATAAACTACCACCAGCAACAAATTTATTGTGCATGCATTGAATTATGGAACCATTGCCCGTAAAACGTTTGCTTTATCTTTCACAAAGTAGATCAAAATCTAACAAAAAAATTCTCAAACGGCGTCCAAGTAGAACAATTTTTGTAAATTAGTTTTGCGGAATGTTAAGACGCCGCTTTGCAATTTTTAAAGCCGTGGACAGAACTCAATGTTTATAAGTTATGCACAGTTACTTTGTGTACGTCACTTGTGTTACCTATATGTTAAATTTTTACTCAAGTGCCAGTACTGCGTACCGGCACAAAAAAACCCCACTGATCTGGACCATGAAATAGTAAAAACTCAAGAGTGGAAAATAAACTCTTCACCATACATACTCAATACTCCAGTAATATAAAACGTGTCATTTGTTTATTTATGACCCTTGACACTTTGTATCCACAATCCACATTCACTATCCGCCGCTCCCTAAAATGTAATTACTTTTCAAAGGAAGCATCCATAAAAGACTTTGTATGAAATTTCATTCTGCTGCAAAGGCAGAAAAGAAGAGAGGGTTATTCATGAGAACCGCTTGCGTTTGCAAGTCTGCTCGTTTTATGTGTTTCTCGCTCTCTCTCTCTCTCTGCGTCTGTCTTTACTCGCCTTCTGCCTGTCTGCATGGAAATCGTCAATTGCAAAATGTACAGTATTAGTTTTACATTGGATCTTGAAATTTGAAATGGATGGATTATGGTACTTGGAAAAACATGCACTGTGCATGTTTTTAAGACTCAGAGTTCAGACATTGTATTGATGTTTTATCTCGTCCTCATTTGGATTGGAACTCTTCACTTACACTTTGTACTTTGTGCTCTACAACTCGACACTCAACCGTCCTCTGTGAATTTGTATTTTGTAAAGATTGAAGGCTGCCAATAAGTCGATTGAATTCACGTAAAGATTGGCAATTTGACGATTTCCGCAAGTAAAAAACAAACATGAGAGCACCCGGTAAAAAAGCGGAGGACAGTGGAAATGTTGCTGGCCAAAGTTCAACAAGTTGTACATCTATTCCTCGTTATTCCGTGAGACACAAATTATTCACATTTTTTTCATTACTTTTTTATATATTGCTAAAATCGTTTTCCCGCTTTTCATTTTACTTGCATAAATTTACAATATTCCTGTATTTGATGTGTGTAATAGTTACGAGGCCACAAGGACAAAGAAGGAACGAAAGAATCAGAGATTGAAACAAGCAACGGATTTTTGGTGAGTGTATTACATCATATTTTATCAACTCTTACAATTAGTTTTACCATCCATGTGAACCACAAACCAGATTTGACAATTATTGAGAAAGATGGACATCAAACTGTTTCAAGGTGTGTTAAAAATTGACATGATTTTTATCACAGGTGAGTATTCAGCCGCCTTCAGTTTATATCAATCCTCATTTGAGTAAAGTGAAAATGGAGTGTGACTTTCTTCCACTTTTTGGTCCAAAAGAAGAGCCCGTTTCTGAAAGTGAAGATCTTGGACAAGTTCAAGTTGCGGATGCAGATGCTGAACCAGATCAATCTAAGAAACTCAAACTTCAAAAAAAGAACAAGGTGAATTAACAACTCAAAATTGCTATCGAGTACTGATTTGTGTTTTTCGTGTCTATAGAATGTGCATTGTACAATGTACATAAAGCGCTTTTAGTACGCGTACCTTTGCACACTGAATAATGTTGAATTAAAGTCCAGGAACCAGAAACTAAACATCCACACTTTCGCTTTTTGAGCAGAAAAAAAGAAGACGTAAAAATGACTTGAAGGCTCCAGGGGCACCGAAAAATGAAGGAAACTTAGAATCGGAATTAGAGATGCAAATCGCTACCATGGAATCCCATGTTGAGGCAATGAATGTTTTGGCCCGGAAACTTCCATCAGATGCAAAATTACCACTAGCACTTGAAAAGGTAATCTGAAGCGGAAGAATCATCATTTTTATTCAATTATGATTTAAATTCGCATAAAACAGTAGTCAATAATACCGTTTCCATGGTAACGGCCATCAAAAATGTAGAAAATGACACATGATTTTTAAAAAAATGCTCCAAATGGAAACCAAATGACACATGGATACAATGTTGTATTTACAAGTTACAGATTCGAGCAGCCTTGGCAGAATATAAATCCGTTGTGAATTCTGAATCAAACTTGGAACTTGAAAATCCTGATCAAACTCCTGCGAAAAAAGTTAAACTGACGGAAGAGCCACAGACTAAAATTGAGGAGTTAGCATCAACAAGTCAACAAGCAGCTGAAAATCAGACGGTAAAAGCTCATCAAATTCAATTCAAGTCCCTCAATGAAACATCGACAAACATTTTGAAATCCCATCACTCATTTCTCACTTCCCTTTGAATTTTCCTCACAAATTTAGAAGCTGTTTCAGACTCGAATTAAGGCTCTTAATCTTAATATTTTGAAATATTTTTAGAATAAAGCTGATGAAACTGGAGACGAAGACAAGGAAAAGAAAACTTTTAAGCTGATTCAAAAGGTTAGTACTTTTGGGGCTATTTTACATTTTCCCTCATGAGCCTATGAAAGCTGAAGCGTGAAAAGTGAAAAGTCTTACTAAATCCGCTTTATTGTATAAACATTTATTTTTTCAGTACGTCAGTGCCCATGTCAATGTCAATTCCAACGGAAACATAAACAGAATTCCATCAAAATCCTGTTCAGTTTTAGGAATCTGGGGAAAAAAAGCACGAGAGTTGTTCTTCAAAAATGATTTCCTTCAACTTCCATCCGATTTTCATTTTGAGCTGAATAAACTAAAAAATGAAAAAGTGGTGCTTCTTGAAAAGTTAAAAGAGTGGTTTTCAGGATTTGGCTTAATTTCAAAAGTGATCGTAACCAGTCTCTCTGATTTTAATCTCTTCTGTGACCTTCAAATTCTGGGAGAGAAAATGAGCCATGTCAAAATTAAATTGGCTTACACTTTCTATCTTGATTGTGTCATGATTTCCCTAGATCGTCTTCTTGATCCTGTTTTGAGAAAGTGTCCAAACTTGAATTTGCTGGACATTGAGATGGAAAAAGGAGAAATCTCAAAATCCCTGAATCACCCTGAAAAATTAGCCTTTGGATTCTTCCTTATGAAAACCTGCAATAGGATCAAAAACAAGTATCCAAATCACCAATCACTCAAAATTACAGTCTTTGAACTGGTTGTCGATCTCAGCTTTATGGCAAATGACAAAGGTAAAGAGGAAATTATCTCAATCTATAAAACATTTTCAGAGTCTGGTGTCCGAGTGAACCATCTTGAAATCTCTCATCAGCATTTCAAGTCAAAATTTACGTCGTTTGCACTTCACTTTCTGAAAAATGTGCTCGAGGCCAGTAAAGACGTTTTGTACGGATTCAAATACAGCTCCAAATCCAACTCCAAATCTGATTCAGTCTCGGAATTTGGTCTTCACATTTTGAATCAAGTGAAATTTCCACTCCTGCCAAATTTACAAACTCTTGAAATCTCTACAAAACTTTAGACTTTCAAAACTTTGTTTCCTTCCCCATTCAAATTTACAAAACATGCTCCAAACCTGAAAACCCTTGAACACACTGACTATAATTTGTAATGTACGGCAGTGCTAATTGTTTTGAAAATAAACCAGTAAATTTAAAAAGAAGAATGTTTAATAATTAGTACGTAATATTGCTTTCAAATCTACAAGAATCTCCAAAAGCTTGAGCATTTGAGTTGGCTTCGATTTACAAAAATGTTCAATCGGCGTCTAATTCTAACAATAATAAGATTTTCGACTTTAACTGCCAAACAACAACTTAAACGCTCAGATTTTAACTGCCGATTTACATGCCATAAAATTATCCAACTACAACAAACAATGGTACATGGACTCAAACTTTGTAGAGACTTGAGAGTTCGTTGTCATGACAACTGCTTACCTAGTTACATTACAATCATGGGATGTACTTCTCAACTGTACCAATTGTGGATCTGCTCATTGACAAATCATAAATTGGCCTTTAATTTAAACAACCGGCGTCCAACTCTGCCAAATTTGAAAATTTTTGCTACCAGATTAAATATCAAATTTTAAACTTTAAACACACTGCGTTCTGAATGTGACATGTGACTGAATCGGGAAAAAAGCCACTGGACAGAAAAGTTTGATTGGAAACTCAAAGTTAAAAGATGAAGACTTTGAAAACTTTGATGTTAGTGCATGTGAAGCGGCATAGCATAAATGAATAGAAAGTAGAAACCTTTGTCCACATGGAGCTGAGATTGAAATTGAGAGTTATCTACGCTGTGAATATTTAGTTTCCCTTACGTTGGAAAGTCCAAAGTTGTGATTCCATGTTCACAGATGGAGGAGTGGTAGGCTAGATTATCCATCATCCACCTTCCACCGCTTATGCTTCTTATTTCATACAGTCAAAACCCAACCTGTGTCAACAGTCAACATGCATCATGCAACATGCACATTGCACATGCAATTTTAAAATAGCGAAAAAGAGAAACGGTATCATTAGTAGGAAATTTAAGGTTTAATTTTTGATGTGAATTGGCTTTTCAAGAGTTTTGATCAATTGAATCAACGGATAATTGAGCCGCCTCAAATATTTCTATCATCTAGTTTTACAACAGTTGTATGTATTTAAAATTGAATTGTAAAATGACAAACGCTCTGAAACGGCATTTTCTATCATATATCTATGGTTTAATCAGTGAGGTTCAACGCCGTTGAAGAATTTACGTGTTGTACATAGGGTATTTATTGGATAACTAGTTTGGTCATCCCCCTACTAGTGGGACATACAACTGAAAATGCAGCATTAGAATCACATTGCTTCAAAAAGCGAAAAGCAAGAAAAATTACCGGAAATATTCCCACAAAGATCATAGAAAAACCCAAACCTTTTCTATTCATCCATAATCCAGGCTCTCATTATACGCATTTCGTACTCTCACATAACCAATAATCGGAGACGCATAAAAGTTTATATGAAACAACAAACATTTTTCTCTGCATGGTCAACGACAAGACATTTTTTCCATATTTTATTTATATGTGTGTTGTGCTCAATTACCACTAAAATTTTAGGATTGACAATTGAGCAATGAAATTGATTTTTTTTAAAGCTGGCAAAAAATAGTGATGGATTTTTATGACAAACGGTAAAAAACACAGAAAACCCCACTCAACTTCAATGAATTACAGGGAGACGAAAAATCAATGGTAAAAGTAAATACACATTTCATGACTGAAAATTCAAATTCAAAACTTCAGACTCAAAACATAATACTCCAGGGATGTGCGAAGAGAAAACAAGAGCTGACTTTTCTACAAACAACTAAGAAACAAAAGCAAGTAAATATTAAATATTTGAACAAAAGTTATTTTTCTTGTTCTCCATTCTTGATACTAGCTTTTTCCTCGATCCTCCATCTTGCAACTTGTAATTTCTTTTGAATTTGATTGCAACAAATATACAAGAAGAAAGTAGAGGTTTTCTTAGTACTTGTTTTTCAGATTTCAATTTGTGGCATCCAAAAAGTTATCCAAAATATTTTTCTTACTCTTTACCCAATTTTAGCCTAAAATGGCACGACTTTTCCTTCTGTTCTGTCTTCTCCCAAAACTGTTATTTAGTTTGCCAATTGAAAAAACTGTGGTTCATGAAATGTTAAATCCGATTCGACACTGTCATTTTCATCTCCTCGCCTCGTTTGAAAAATCCAGAGCAATGGCGGCAGCTGACATTAAAGCGGATCAGAGTCTGAACTTTGATGAAAAAATGGCGGATAAAATCATTCTGGGCCAACTTTATGATTCATTCTCCTCCCTCCAAATTTTTGAATCGGAAGATTTGGACCTTCGAAGCAAATACAGCAACTCCTCCATCACGAAGCATTCAGAAAACTGTTTTGTTCGAATAGTAATCCCGCCAAAGCGTCAAGGAGACAGCGTGTCTTTAAGCGGACTTGTAGACAATAAATCAAAGGCACTGGATCCCAAAAATAGGCGACTGTGGTTAAAGAATAAAAACAGGAATCCGTTTTGGTACATGAAGGGTCGTGATGTTTTGGTGGATCATAACTATGATATTACTCGAGATATTTACTTGGTGATCCTCCAAAGTCCTTTTTATAGGTATGTCTTTAAACAAAGCAGGTACCAGTATTGCTACAAAGTTCCTCTCAACCACCTCATCCTCTTCTTCAGTCCGCTAAATCCTGCTAAACTGCAGATGGCGCAGCAGGTCAAAGTAGTTTGTGAAAGTGGTGTGAATGTATGCAGAATAGCACTTTCTGATCTAAGCAGACTTGCTCAACAATCGTCTTACACAGAAGTATTAAAGTTGTTCCAGAGCAAAAGGCGGGATTTTGGAGGTCGTGAAATGTTGATCAGGGTCGGAGGTGTCATAACGCCGCATGTGGTGATCCAGTATTATGGCGGCCAAGGGAGCCTTCAAAAAGTTGAAATATCTGATTTCGTTAAAAGGGAGCACGAAGCTCTGGGGGTAATGCCGGATATGATAAGGGTGAGTATTTTGGCCTCCCACTTCAACTTCACAGGGTTTCGCCGATGGCCTGAAATGCCGGGTTCCAAGTCGGACAATCGTCGTAACTGTGCCTTTCAAGAAATGAATCTCCAAGTCTATTGCTACTTTTACGACCCAATATTCCGACCTTGCTACACGGAGGGTAAAACAACCCATGGAGTTATCTACGCGTCAAATCGCCTGATAAATCAGCCTAATCCTTTCCACGATCTGGTAGAACCTTTCCAAACCCTTGTTTGGATCACTTTGTTCATCATCATGGGTGGTGTGTGCCTTTTGGTTAAGGTGTTTGCAGGATTGGGATCGGAAAAGGTGTGTAGCACAATGTCAATAATTGGCTACATTTTTGCGCCACTTGTGGGTCAAACACCAGATGTCTCTAAAACCTTGTTGATGCCACGAGAGAAGAGGGATCGTCTGGAATCTTACTATTTTTGGTGGATCCTCTTCATGTTTTTGATATCTCTGCTCTATCTCTCTGTTTTGGAGAGTTATACGATGATCCCCACATCAAAAGAGGAGCACACAAACTTTAGTTACTTGATGCAGGAGGGCTACAAGGTTTCAATGGAACCAGATTACTACTACGCTATGAACAGATTACTTCAACTTTCAAAGGATACTGGGCACACGCCAAACAATTTTCATTATACACATAATACTCCCCCTTTAGGTTACTTGGAACCACTTTTAAATATCACCATTCCCGAAGACTTTCTCGAAAACTCCAACATTCTCAAAAAAGTGATGAAGCGGGACCTTCTCGCAATTTTTTTGTTTCAGAATAAACTGTCAAACGCTTTGAAGACGTTTCCAAGGCTCTTCAACCGTCCCCTCTTTGCCACCAAGGAAAAATTTCTAGAGTCACCAATTTGCTGGCAGTTGACGAGCGGGAATCAGGACGTTGTTCTTCAAGCAGTACCCAGATTGGACAGTAGTGGAATCGATGGTTATTGGAAGACCATGGGTAAACGAATCGGTCACAGAGGTTACGTGTACAGAGTGCTAAGCGTCCTTTACGATGAGAAGGAGAATGAGTTTATGGATTTATATCGAAAACTGCTGGATAGCAAAGGAAGCGATCTTGCAGATATTGAAGCCATGAAATTAAAAGACTGGCTCATTTCTGCTTGTTTCTACATGCTTCTCTGTGGACTTGGAGTTTCACTCGCCGTTTTCTTAATACGGGACATTCTAATCTTCAAATCTGTTATGGACATGTGGCAGACGATCATATTTCTTTTAGCACTTCGTCGATTTCTACAAAAATAGACAGTGCTTTGCGACTCACCGTCTATACAAATTTTGATTTTAAATCCTCAACTATTTTTGTTCAGTATGAAAAAAGCACATGCAATATGTACCAAGCTTTTTCTATTTCTTTTGATGCTCCACTGTCAATGCAATGGTTCTCTTAATGATTGATCATTATGCGAGATTAAGTCAGTTGGTGCAAAATTTAGTTGTTTAAGAATTAATCGCTCATTTGACATCAAATGGAAATAAATAAAAAAAATATATGTAAAATGTTTATTCATTTCATTTCGAGACATGAAAAAAATAGTTTTATTTCCTTATTTTTCAAGAGTCATTTTGTAGTCTGCATTTACCATCATGGCTTTGCTCAAATTAATTTTAAACTTTGTTCGTTTCTATTAGCAGTTAAAGGAACCAGTGCATCTTGGAGGAATGAACATCATCGTAAAGGAAGTAGCATACAGTAAAATCGCCATGTATGAGGCTCATCTAGGAAAAAATCCAAGAGTATGCCGTGGGCGAATTTCGGAGCAGAAACCGCATGCTTTAAAATCCAAATACTGCAAATAATAATCAACTTTTTCCATTAGGATTATACCCAAACTGTTAAGACTGCACCACCCAACATTTATGGCTTTTCCGAGTAGACATCCTAAGAATTTATACGAGAACCGTAAATTATAGAAATGAGTGGTCTTTGGTTTTATGGTTAACGTTTTAGTTCTCTTTCAGACACGCAAATTTTAGACCTCCCAGTTCCTATGCATATTTGAACAGTATTGTTTTTAGAACACTAAATTATCCACGAAATGGGAAAATTGCAAATTGCCTTTGCAAGTCGTCAGGCGGAATTACTGAAAGTCTCAAGACGCAAGACTGGTAATTATCCTCTGACGGCATCAAAATTCAAGGATAAAACATTTGATATTTGATACACGCGAAATTGGACTACAGTTCCTGGTTTGTTTCTATTTACGTATTACATGTTTATGTATTACGTACTGATGGCATGCTAATAATACCATAAACTCATACTGACGTCATATTCCAGTAGCTATTTGTGACAGTGTACGGAATTTGATGTAACCCGGAATCGGGGTGAATCCGCGTCTATTTATGCTGACCATGGCATAAATTATAGACATCAGCAACCAACAGGTTAGAGATACTGAGCCGAGAATTCTTCTCCTTTTTCAGACACACCAAGACAAGTTATTGAATGTATTGCGCATGAAGTAACTCCCGTTGTCTGAAAAATTACACGGTCTACGACAACTCACACCCCTTTAATTTGTGGGCAGTGTGAATAATATATACCGTAACGCCGCAGCACACTCAATAATGTATGTTAAAAACTTACAAATTCTAGTAATTACAAATCCTGTACAAACACATTTTCCCTAGAGCCATAAACTATCAACAAAAACGGAGGATGGTCTTCGCAGGTCGTCGAGCCGGATTTGGATATTCCGAAACGCAGTAAATTCCTCTGACGGCATCACAATTCAAGGACTACAGACTTGATGAGAAATTGGACTATAGTTCCTGGTTTCTTTCTATTTATATTTTACATGTTGATGTACGGATATTAGAAAAATGACTTGACTGGGCATGAACCTTCCGACGTAATATTTAATAGCTATTTGTGGCAGTTTATACGGAATTTGACGTAACCCGGAAGCGGGATGTACCTGCATTAATTATACTGACCACTGACCATCAATTATGAAAATTAGGGGTTGTCGGATTATTGTATCAGTGAATTGTTTCCTTTTGGAATACCGCAAATGTTCCGTACGTCTACTACATTATTGACAATACTTTTTGCGGAACCATCAATTATGAAAATTAAGGGTTGTCGGACTATTGTATTAGCACATGTTTTCCTATGTTAGGACGCTGACGTCCCACTTTCCACAACTTCTGGTTCCAAATAAAAGAGCCCTATAGTTTTTGAGCCCTTCTTGGGACAACAGAAACATCAAAGACATTTCTCCCTAGCCTCATAGCTTAGTATAGGTGAGACAATAACTCTATTGTACCATTTCTTGTCTTGGGACAAAACCCGGTAATCTGCAGTTTTTCGAAACTGCGTGGATTTTCAGTATCTTCAGAATTGTTATAAGAATTCATAGCCTTTTTCTCAGAGCGTGTATCGAAAAATGTAGTATACACGGAGGTTAGTTTCAAAACACAAGAGAACCAGAAAACTGGGTTAAACGTGAGTAATGAGAATTTTTTTTGTACTTTATCTTGATCTCGACCACGGCCCAAAATATCAAAAATACTGTAGAGCTCTTTAGTCTCCAGTTTAAGATCCACTAGGCATTCCATCGCCCAAGTCATTTCTGTTTCAAATTGAACAGGAGCAGGACGTTTCAACCGTCAAGTTTAAGTAAATAGTTATACACTCAATATTTTGCCATTTTACAATCCTTCCATAAAATTCGTAAATTTATTAGACAACTGTCGTATTTAGTACCCTTGAGTATTTTTAAGATAAATCTAGTTTTGTACAGAACCCCCAAACT
>JAQGBI010000633.1:0-14086 GCA_034698325.1 Sminthurinus elegans | reverse complement strand
TCATGTGCAATTTCAAATGTGAGGACGTTTTTGTCTTGAATCCACAATTCGGATGAGGGCAAGTTTGATTCTTGTCTGCAGAATGAGTCTTCAAAAGAGTGTGCAGGTCTGTTCAGAGTTTTGGGAATTTCAGCAGCTGGATTTTATCTCATGGAGCGAGAAAATACTCTAATTTTCATGGATTATGTCATTGGACAAATTGTCAGCCTCATCCTTGTTTTTCCTTCAAACTGATAAACTGAAAGTTACCTATTGCAGTTATTGAAAACGGGGAACGAGGATTCGTGCTAAAAGAAAGTATGCGTGACTTTATCCACACATACAAAGTTTTGAACTGCTTGAAAAAAACTCCTTGCCAAGTCTTTTATGGTTTATCATTAGTTTATCTTTAATTTTACCCCAGAATGAGAAAAGCAATAGGACAAAATGTAAATGTCTCATTTCTGATTTCAATGGCCCACTCCAACTAGGAAATTTGAGACATGTAAAATAGACAATGGACATTGAAATATTATACGAGAGGCGGAACAATAGAAAGTTTTTAATAATCCCGCAGTTTCATTGTCCAATTTAATGCAATACAATTTGCTATTTAATAATCAATTCAGTAATAAAGTTTCATGTTTCATGTTGATGCAATAAAAGATCAGAGGGTCAGAAATTTTGTTGAACAGATTCAGAAATTAGTATACGATTCTGACGCCATTCAAGTAATTTAAAAGCTTTAAAACTGGCTCTTTTTTCAAAGAGCTGCACAAACTGATTGTACGAATAAAAGAAAAGTTACAGTTTTTTGGCGTCTTTAGCAAAGAAATGCACTGAAAATCAAAGGCTTTCACTGGAATTGAAACTGGAACAAAAACCGCCAACGTTGTGCAAAAAATGGTCTTCTTTTTGATATTCTGTAAAATAAAACCTTTGCAATTTTTTCCACTCTTTCTTCAAGCGAGCATCAACTCGAAGGATTTGAAACGTGAATTTGGAATTTGGAAAATTTCAGGTTTCAGTTTCATTCAAATCCAATGGACAAACGCGAATTACATTTCTTTTGGAGTTGGTCAATCTGTTTGTCGTCAGCATGAAGATTTTCTCAACTCGGGAAGTGGAAATGTTTTCCCGCCGGCAAAAAACCCGCCCGCCCATGTCAAAGCTCAATGTTTGTGGTATCAAATGGACAAAAAGTGCATCAAAGGTTCGGCAAAAGACAAAGAAAATAAAGAAAAGTAAATCCCATTTTTCTAAAGCCAAAGTTAATTTGTGTCTCTTAAAAATAAAATTTGAAGGATTGGAAACGAATTGCGTCATTGCCAAAACATGTAAGGAGTTGGGAATTTCGGAAACTGGAGTCAAATCCGGAAGAAGCAGCGTAAATTCCAAATTAGCGCAAGGGTAATTTTTGAGGACATGAATGCATCAAAATTTCTTTTAGAATTAAAAAGAAAGTTAAGGTGTGAATTTTTGGATTGTGCAGTGCTGCCGTCTACCGAGTCACCGCAAATGATGAAAACGGAGTGAGGGCGCTGCAGTCGCTGGAGGGGAAATTTCTAGTGGATTTTTATTCACCGCCAAAAGTCAATGGATTTGCGGATGTTCAAGTCCTAAACAGAGACGCGCAGGAAATAATTAAAATGTTCAAAGCAAACAACATAGAATTTGAAATTATGATCCCAGACGTCAAAAAGTAAGCTTAAAGAAAAGAAAAGTAAACTGAAGAGTGTCAAAACTTTTAAAAATATTTTTTGTATTGTTCTTTGTACTTCAAATTTCAAATGTCTGTGTAAAATTGTTTTGCATTTTTTAGACACTTTGAAGAAGAACGAAAAATAAGAATGGAGCGTCGACAAAGTCGGCCAAAAAAACCAGGAAAGGGCGAAATGACCTGGGATGAATTTTACAATCTGACGGAGGTTTTTTATTTATTCAAAATAATTGACAATAATTTGTTACTTGGTTACGAGATTTTATAATTTCAAAGTACAATCTTCTTGTCTTTAGATTTATGACTGGCTCGAAAAACTGACGACGGATCACCCAGATTTGGCGAGTTTGGAAACGATGGGAAAAACGTTTGAGGAAAGAGAAATAAAACTGGTCAAAATTTGCAAGGGCAGTTGTGCTAAAAAACCCACCGTTGTCATGGAAGCAGGTTTAAAGAAAATTTAAAATTTCAAAGCTTTTACTAAAACTCACCAAAAAGGTGTTAATGATTATTTAAACGTTCATAATTTCATGAATTCACGCGAGAGAGTGGGCTGCAATCACAGCCTCAACTTACATTTTGAACGAGCTCGTGACTTCCTCAGAAAAGTATGGTGAAATCCTGGACAAACTGGACATTTACATGATTCCCGTTTTGAATCCAGATGGTGCGATTTTTCTCTTTTAAGTAAAATGAATGCTCAACATATCGATTGAGCTGTAAAAAAGGCGCAAAACACGAAAAAGTTGAGTAATGTTGCAAGCTGTGTTGGAAAAGTTTGTAAATGGGGGCGCCAAAATTTAATCTTTCAGGCGCCATATTTGATTTGCGTAGGGTGCCATTTTTGTGAGCGTATGGTTTGCATGGGGCACCGAAATCCAAAGACCGGTGTTGCTCATTTCAATTCATTTCAATTTTCTTTGTAGGGTTTGATTTTTCCTGGGTTGAAAGTCGAGAGTGGCGCAAAAATCGTTCTCCACTTCCGGACAACAATGAGTGTCCTGGTTTGGGGGGCGACTTGGGCATAGGCGTTGATCTCAACAGGTAAGAATTTACCTTTTACAAACTTGAGTAAAAATCAAAAGGGTTCATTTAGAATCTGATCAATTGAAAGATCAATGAAAAATGCACTAATGCAAAAAGCGTTCAAAATTCAAAAACGTATCATAATGAAACTGTCATGCCTGTTACAATAAAAAAGGTTGTATCTTTTATTTACAATACAATAGGAATTTTGGCTTCAAATGGGCAAGGGGATCAGCTGAACAGTGTGATGAAATATACCCTGGAGAGAGTGGATTTTCAGAGAAAGAGACCAGCGCCTTTCGAGACTTTATACAAAAGGAGAAAACATCTGGCGTCAATTTTGTGGCCTATATTTCACTTCACGCTTACGGTCCGGTGCGTTTTTATTCAATTACAATACGCCTAAGGCTTCTACTTTATATTAGCACAAAAAAGGGAGCAGAGGGGGCAAAAATTGGGCAAAAATGAAAAAAGAGGGCAAAATTGGGCAAATACGAAAAAAAGGGCGCACATCGGAGGAAAAGCATCGCGTTAAAAGTAGGATATTAGTTTTTTGAGACAGTTTTTTGTTTAAAGAGAACTTTTATTTTGAACCATAAATCCGTAGGTTTGGTTGTTGCCATGGGGATGGACGGAAGAAAAGCCTGAGGACTACGAACAACTTGTACGCTTACCAAACAATCCTAGCTACGAAGTTAACTTCCCTTTAATTACACACTCAAAAGCACCTTAACGGTTTTTTGTTCTTTGTGTTGTCGCCTTATTTTGTAGAAAAAAGTTGCGGATGCCTCAGTGGCAGCACTGACAAGCGTTTATGGAACAAACTACACCGTTGAACAGGCGTCAAGCTTATACGGAGAAGCATTCCCGGTTTGACCTTTTCTTCGCTGTTTAATTTTCAAGTTATCCTTGTCATTTGTCATCTTTATTATTATCGTGCGGAGAGCCGCCACAATAATAATGAAACTGGAAATTGTGTTTTTATAGAGCATTAAAATTGTGAGGTTCATTCTTAATTCAACTGTAAATAAATGATTATTGCATTTTGAACCCAGGGCTCGAGTTTAGATTGGTTTTATGCGGGAGGTGAAGAAGAAAAAGAAGGAGGTGCGGGAGTAAAATATTCCTATGCGTTGGAAGTCAGAGGCGAAGGCTTAGGATTCGAGCTGCCACCGGAACAAATTATTCCAAATGCGAAGGAAGTCTGGGCGGGAATTCAAGTCACACTTAAATTTGCTGCTCAAGGGAATTAATTTCCTGTTTTGCATTTTGACCCAATTTCAACCTAGTTCAAAGATTTCTACTCGCCATTCTTAAATAAAGTCAAAAATGGTCACTTTGTGCTCATTTTATATCGCCTTCAAAGCATTAATGCTTTAGACTCTGGATGCGAAGCTGACTAGAAAAGTAGTATCATGTCCGTCTACCGCTTCCATGCACATCAAAAAACTTGTCCACTTTAGTTCCGAATTTGGCCGCCACCAAGGAGTTTCAAATATGACAGATAGGTGGCTAATTAGATTATGACCCAAAGCTTTGTCAAAATGTCCATTGTACACTGCACACAGACGGAGTGAGATTTTGATTAGAATGCTCAGCTTTGCTTCCGGATAAACTGGCTCTTGAAAGGGTCAATGAAATAATTATCTCGTGGTTGAATGTTGAATGTTCAAAGTTTTCCGTATTTTCTTCACAAGTCATAATTTGCAAGTGCATCTTCATTTTGTGCATGTACAATTTACATCCAGACTCCAGATCAGACTTGAAAAACCAAATATACTTTTAAATGCATTTTTATCTGCACGCACTTTTGTGTAGGTAATTACGTTGAACGTTGTACAGTGCACAGTGTACAATTTGCCCAAGGAAAAGAAAACTTGACTGGATAACAAGTGACATCAAGAGACGGTCGAACTGAATCCTGAGCACATTTTGATAAGACTAATTCTACTTCTAATCACCGCAATGATAACGGGCAAAATGTGAGAATACACAGAATTTTATACTAGTAGAAAACGCAAATAAGCAAACCAGACTCAATATTTCTCAGCTCCAGTTTCAGTTTACCTTTCAGAGTCACTCAAAGTTCAAATTTCTAAAGCATCGCTTGAACAAACTATCTCTCGTTTGCTTCTATTTACGATCTGAGATTTGAGTCAAAATCTCAAGCTCTGAATCTGAAGTCTGAAAAGCTGAAAGAGTTTTAAAGTACAAAAAAATGAAGCTCCTTGTGATTTTGGTGAGTGTCTACTTATTTTCATCAACATCCGCGATGAACGCTCAAGAAGAAAAGGAAAAGGAGCCTTTCGCAATTTGTAACATTACGGTTGTAAATTCAAAAGAAAAACCCGCCGTCATCACTTGTTCCGCGGAGGAAGGCCCTTGTTTTTTAGCTGGGATTTACGGTGAAGGAAAAGAGATTCGAGGAGCTCCAGAACCAGACGAAAAGCAACCGCAAGGCCAAAAGTCAATTTTCTCCAGAACTGCTCAAAAACTCATGACGCCCGTAAAAACTAAATGCTCCATCGTGGATAAAAACGGACACCGGCAAAACTACACTTTGACCAAAGAAATGGAGTATGAAAAATCCAAAGAAATTGAGACTGTTTCCACTTTCTGGACTCATCATGTGAGTGAAGCGCACATAGAACAAGTTTTCAAAACTAATCCTGATCTCATTTTTTACATGACGCTGGATCCAGAGGGAAAGGCTAAATTTTGGCCCGAGGCAACTCAAGAATGAACAATGAAAAGACATTGATTAAAAAAGTCATCAAAGATTCAGATAAATCTAAACTTTTTCCAACTTTTCAAGGAGATGACAATCAAGTTTAAAATGCCAAAAAAAAAACAAAACCAAGGCCGAGTAAACCTGGTTTTATTTTACAAGAATCATTGCTTTTGAATTTTGTACTCTGCATTTTGTAAATCCGATTTATAGCTCTGTTTTTTATGACAGTAAACAAATAAAGAATCAATTCAATTCAAAAAGTTACGGGACAAGTTGAAAAAGGTGTTTCAATTTTTTAGTCATTTTTCAACTACTCTTGTAAAATTATTTTAGATTGTTCTTATTTCTCATACTAAAAATTTGCTGTTGAATAGATTCCTGGTTTTGAAATTATTTAGCTCAATTCAGCCCGCACGATTTGCGATTGGGATAATTTGACCAATAGGCAAAAGAAAATTAATTTTGAATGTTTAAGAGCTCAAATGAGCCCAGGAGACAAGAATAAAATAGAGGAAACTTGAAACGTTTTGGTTTGTCATTTTTGTTTTATCTGTGTTCTATTCTTGTTGTTTTGTCGCTGCTTGAAACTTGAACCTCCTTGTGCCAGCTCAGCGTTTTACATATGAAATTCATTGTTCAAAAGCAAACATAATATGAGGAATAAAATATTATGGAATTGTAAGTTGAGTGTTGTGGAGCTTAGAGATAAGTTGCAAGAAAGTTGATATTTATGATTCATGATTGGTGATTCATCACATAGCAGGATTATTTTTTTCCTGTTATGAACTATGTCAAATGTACATTTAACACTTGACGTTGTACCTAAGTAATCTCTAAATTTGAGGCTCAAGGCTTAAATCAAATTTGGAATTCCAGAGAAAGGAAAGGCTGTGATAAGATGCTAAATAAATACATGGATTATTGGACAAGTGAGAAAATAGACTGAGAGTGACTAATCCGTACAAAATACAAAGTTCAAAGAAATGAAAAGCTGTAGGGTAAAGAGTAAAAGCCAGAGCTTAAACTTTCCACAGTAAATGTACACACAGAAAAGAAAACGTATCTCAAACGTTGGACTCTGTCCTGTGGTAAATATAGATGAGCTGAGCATTTTCTCATTCACCGACCATCCCTCCACCACTTCACTTCTCTTTCGCTCCGATCCATCAATCTAATATCCAGATAAATAGTTTGAACAACTTATTGTTTTGAAAATTGATTTAAATTTTGACCTACATTTGTTGACTTGTGACCTCTAATCTGTTTTTTTTTCTGGAAAACTTACTTTTCTGCAGCCCTTTGGAGGATTTCGAGGATTTTGCCATGGTAAAATATAAATTAAAAACTGTCATTTTTGTACTCACAGTAGTTAAAAAAATCTGAAAAGTGCATAAGTGGATAATATTTCCTAGAATGGAAAATAAAGTATTAAACTCTCAACTCTGAAAAAACTTGCAAAACAATATGTAAATAATTTGTGTTAATTTCTGCTAATTTTGTTTGTACTTGTTTTTGTATTTGTATTTGTATTCTTCGTATAGAATTCGAATTCGGATTCAGATGCAGACTCAAGCTGTTCTTCCACTCGCTCTGCTTCTCTTTTTGTGGTAAAGAAGAGAGAGGATGGAAGTGACTCTGAATATTTTGAAGCTACTCGAGACATTTCCGTCGGAGAAATCATTTTTGATGAGACTCCAATTTTCCAACTTCCGTACAATGAAAATATCATCATTTGTTGTCTCTCCTGTTCTTCGTCTTTGGAAGGAGACAAAAGTCGTCGGTGCAGTGGATGTGGCTGGCCGATTTGCTCTACTGAATGTGAACAGGTACACAAAACAAACAGTCGAACAAAATATTTGTTTCATAATGAAAATTCTTTTGTTTTTGTGTGTATTTAAAATAGACTGAAAAGTATTTTTACTTTTTACTTTTTACTTTTTTTAATTTAGTTGCCAATTCACAAAGAGAACGAGTGTCTTTTTTTCTCATCCAACAAGATAAAATATTCTCCGGGAAAAGACTTTGACACTGGATCATCGGATTTGGATCTGCCATTGATTGCTTCTGCAATTCGAGCTTTCACGGTAAAGAAGAATAATCTGGAATTATGGGACAAGTTAACAAAACTCGGCCTCGGCCTGGAAACGATCAAGACAACAGAAAAATGGAATCCGAATCATTTTGGACGATTCATAATCCGCCATTTGCAGCGCTTGAGCTCACCCAAAGAGAAAAAGGAATTTAAAGAGGCTTTGAAAACTGGATACAAATTATTGGAGATTCTTCGTCACCAAGGATTTGCTCGCTTGCTCTTTGAATACGTTCTTTTGTATGCTGATCCTGTGACAGGAAAATATAACAAGTAAATACTCTAAAATTAAAAACTATACAAATAGATTTTACCCATGAATTTTTTTTCAAAAATGAGCTCAAAATTCTAAACACAGCTTTTTATCATTATTTCAAAATTCAGCTAAAGAAGTATTTTTTTTATTTTTCTTGTCTAGTCCAAATATTCCGAGACACCGCGGGAATTATTTATTTGCGACGGCTGGGAAAATGACTCACTCTTGTTCACCCAACACAACTTGGCAAGTGGGCGACGCCCCGGAATTCAAATTGAGACTTCGCGCCATTGCGCCAATTTCAAAAGGAGAAGAATTGACTCTTTCTCGGATCGCTCATGAAGTGCCTGAAATCGAAGGGACGATTCCAAGACGAGAATATCTTAAAGAATTCCGTGGGATTGAGTGTAAATGTGCTCGTTGTTCTTCTCCCTCTGAATTTGACTCCTTCATTTCTGGAATCAGGTGCAATTTTTGTACTATTCAGAATCAACGTTCAAAAACGGATCGAGAGGAAAAGTCTGGAAAAAAGAAGGAATTGGAATCCAAAACTAAACCAAAAACTGAATCTGGAGATGAGTCTAAAAATTCTGGATATTTCCTTCCTGTTTTTGACGAGTCTGGTCAAAAGATGTTGTTCAGATGCAACCGCTGCTCCAAGGAAGCGCCATCTTCCCAGTTTTTTCAAAAACTCAATGACATTGAAGAGGAACTTGAGCCTTTTTTCGACATCTTTTGTCCATCTTTTTCAGCCAGTGGTCTGGAAAATTTGATTGAAGAGTACGAAGGAGTTTTTCTCCATCCAAATCACTACCTTTTGCAACAAGCACAGTTGAAAATGTTGGACCATCTTCGACATGATACTCAAAAGCTGATTGGACCAAACGTTGGTCGACAACTCCTTCCACCACAAGTTTTACTGTTGTGCTTCACTGAAATTCAAGATGGCCTCCAGAGATCTGACTTTTTGGCAGAGGTGGTTAAAAAAACTATGCCGGGATTTTCCGATGCAAAAGGTCAGTGATTTTTTATCAATTTCCTAATTAATTCTTTTTTTTAACCGAATGATTGCCATAGTTTTTCAAAAACTCAAAAAAAATTTCAATCAATATAAAATCCGACAAAAGCCGAATTATCAATTGATTTTGTTTCTTCCTTTTGTTTTTTTGCTACAGGGAAAGTGTTGGCGAATGCTCAAACTTTCAAACTCCAACATGTAAACTTGGTAGCATGGCGTTGAGACTCTAATGATGCAGATTTTGGACTACATTGAAGAGCTGGATAAAATTTTGGAATTCTACAAAGACGACCTTCCGTCTCATCGAGGTCAAGCCAAAAGTGACGAGTACAAATGGTTTAAAAATCAACGAGATGACCTTCAAAATATCCATGACAACTGCATCATTATTCCTCTGGGAGTCTTTGGCAATGATGATTAAAAATGAGTACTAACAGCTTTTGAGATTTGAGGCATCTCAAAAATAAAAAAACTAATAATAAATTAGTTTAGTTTATTTTTAAACCGGGGGATGATGATTTTTCATGGTTCAGAAAAAATTCGGCCTCAGTCTAGACTTAAACTAATGAACTGTCAGTTTCCTTGGCTTTTGTATTGTAACAGTTTTCTTTATTAATTATTTGCTGGATCACTTTTTTGTGTAATTATTTTTTTGTGTCTTTACATTCTATGACAGTAACAATTTTAGCTGTGGTCATCCCTTTTGTAAATGCAAATTGTAATGTGCTTTTATTCAACAACAAAGAATAAACCTTTATTCATTAAACTTGTAATTTTATTAAGTCAAAAGTATTTTTCAATAGTGTCAATTTATTTACACAATCGTTAATCTCTGACCTTTGACCCCTGAAATTGGGCTGTGAAGATCAAAACGGAGCGCTTTTGAAGTGTGATTGGTCAGTGATTGGGCAATTTTGGTCCAAGCAGGGCCGTTCTTTGGATTTTGGCGCCCCAAGCAAACTTGAAGCAAAAGGAGCTTGCGCCCAAAGCAAAACAAAATAGTGCCCAACTTTTTTCAATTTTGACGCCCAGTTTCTTGATTTTTTCGCCCCGTTTAGTCGATTTTGAGCTTTATTTTCTCAAATTTTTGCCTGTTTTTCGCTTTGCGCCACGTTTTCTCGTTTTGGCGCCAATTACTAGATTTTTTGCTCCCCCTTTTTAGATTTGGCACTCTTTTTGTCAATTTTGGCGCCCCTATCTCCTTGGCGCCCGAAGCGTTTGCTTCGCCCTAAAGCCGGCACTGGGTCCAATTTTACTGACATTTTGTAGCTTAATTCATGTCCTGATTTTTGAAATGGTCAAAACAGTGTGATGTTATCTAGCATGGGCAAACTCGCCGGAAAACACCAAAATAGCCACAGTTATTCCGCAAATCATCAAGTAAAATGTGGCGGTAATTAGTGAATCTTCCAAATTTATCCTCACTGCCTCATCAGCTTTCCCACCCCCCCCCCTTTTTTAAAAATTCCTCTTCCTTTTCCCCTTTGAAAAGTTTTCCAAGGTAATACTTCAACTGATGTCGAATTTCAAATTCCTTTTGCATATTTTGCCAGTACTGAAAAATTCCAGTGTTCATCATGTTTTTGAAGCATTTGGTGGGTTCATCTCCATTTGGAATCGTAAAACTCCAGAAACTTGCAAAGTTGAAAAAGGTCTGACTTGACAGGAAAAAACTCCGTTGGAATAAAATGGGTAAATATTTGAGGTAAAAGAAAAGTTCTGAATTCATTTGGAGCATGCCAATGCGATCCCTTTTGTAAAATTGTCGTGCTTCTTCCGCATTTTGGAATCTTGAAATCCCGTTGACCGTCTTGAGGAGAAGTTGATGTCTCTTCTGGAGAAGATTGAGGCGACTTTGAAAGTTGTCCCTGTTGTTGTCGAAGCTTTCAATTTTAGTGTGATGTACCCAATGTTTAAGAATTGACTCCCAATTTTTCTTCATTGTAGATTCAGTCGTTAAGTTAAAGTTTTGCTGGGCGAGGGCTTCAATCGTCTTTGGAGAACCGTGAATTCCTGGAACGATCCGAGTGCTCTGAAGATGACAGAGGTAAAAATTGACAATGAAGAAAAGGGCGAGGATCCAGAAGCTGTAAAAATACAGCCAAAACCGTCTAGGGCCTTTTGTGCCCTCTCCAACTTTAATTTCAACAACTTGGCCAAAGATGGGCGAGAACAGGGTTAAAAATACGAAAAAAGCATCAAAATCACCCTTCTTCTCCTTCTTGTTCTTCCATAATGTCAAGCTTGTTCCAATTGTGACGGTCAAAATGGTGACCAAAAAGACGGCCCAGGTCCATGGGCGAAATGGTGTCCAAAAATCAGAAAACACGGATTTTGGCCCATCCCATTCATCACTCGCCCCGTGTAGAATATTTGTGTAGGACATTCCAGTAGATACAATCTGGAACACATCACTCACTTCCAAGCTCCATGGAATAACGCCGGGCGTTATGGTGCCCGCGCCGCACAGAAGTATATCTGGAGCACCCGTTTCAGCAATGTACGCCAAAAGGGTGAAATTGTACCGTTGGCTCATCAAAAGAGACAATCGGACTCTTGTTACAGTGTCTGGGACATGGGTGAGTTTGTAATTGTGTCTCAACTTGATTCTGTCGTACTTTTCAAAATCAAAACCACGTTTGGAATTTGAAAGGCCCACTAGATGAAACTCTAGAAAGATGAAACTACTTTCGTAATTTTTACGCCCCTGGGCTAAAATGCCCATCATTTGGTCGAAATTGCCTCGAAAATTGTACGGAAGGACACACAGAGGGACTACAAAGCGCCCTCTGATAATGCGTCGTAACTTGAGCTGATATACTCTGGTGACCTCCCGAATCTGTGACATTGACCCCGAACTTGACCTTAAAACTTCTTGAGTCTCCGTCGGTGGAAATTTGACCACAATGTAATTTAAAGGAACTCGACAGTCCTGCAAGGGCTTCACGTAATTCAGGCGCCCGTGATCCGGAATCAAGAGAATAAAATGTCAGATGAAATTCTTACGTGTCTTGGGTAAAACCCCGATTTCCATAAACCATTTTGGGATGACGGCCCATTTTCTTCATTAAAAAGGGGATTGTCGATGTGTACCAACATAATTTTCCTCTTTCCACCCGATTTTGCCTCTGGTTTCCGCCGCGGTATTGTTATTTGAAGGATACAAATTTTCTCCTGATATTTAAAAATAGAGTGGGAATAAAATTTACCCGGGGCGAATCGAGACGCGGAGTTTCCATCTGCCGACGGATGGATTTCCAAAATGGGAAAAAACTCTAAGACGGTTTTAAAAACTGACTCGATCATTTCTTGATAAAAATCCTCAAAAAATTCTACTGGAATTGGGTTTGGGATTTTGACAGAGTCGAATTCAGAGCTCTGATTTTGACTTTGATTTTGAATTTGAATTTGATTTTGACTTTGGTTTTGATTTTGCTGTGACACAACTGAATTTGCCGTGATGTTGAAACTGCAGGATTTGAAGGGGAAAAAATGTTATGCAAGTTAACATCCTTGACGCTTGAAACCAAAGGAAAAGGGACAATTAAAAGGATAAATAAAATCGGCATGTCAAAATTTAGTCTATTTGAAATAAATGACGCCATTTTGCCTTTTTCCAGTGCCAGTGCAAAATCCTCCAGTTTCTACTAAAATGACAATTGACAAATGACCTCAAGTTTTTAACTTTCTGTGACCATTTGCAAAATTTATTTTTGTAATGGCGTTTTCTGCCCTTGCTTTTCAAAACTTTCAGAAAATGTTTGATCAAGTGGCAAATCCCTTGAGAATTGATATTGTCAACAAAACGGAGCTGCGTACAACTTTCCCATTTTCAAACAATTGTAAACATTAACATATCATTGATTAATATGCACTTCTTTCTTTTGGATATTGAATATTTTCTGTATTACACTCAAACTTTTGGTTAAAAAAGTATCCTCATGATTTAAATTCACATTCTACAATAAAAAAAGCAAATAATCTCTATTCTTCTTCAAAATTGGGGATAATTTGCACCTGTGTGAATTTAATTTTCTGATTCATCTTATTTATGAAAATGATCTCAATACTGGTAATTTTGAGCGTTGAATAAGCACAAAAGTGAGACAAATGACCAAACAGAGTTATTCCAGTTTTTTTGATGCATTTTTACCTTTTATGGTTACTATGTATTTTTATCGTGGGAATGTGACGAGGAGACTGACGACTTGATGAGCTACAAAGTCTATGAAATGTGGTTTGTTGAACTTTATTACCGTGCTAAATCATTCAGTGTATAGTGTTTTGTTTTTCAAAGATGAGCACATAACAGTAGATAACAAGATAATAGTAAAATATATTAATAGTTAGTAGTAAAATAGTCGAATCCCAGAATAAATTAGTATAAAATTTGTATCATGGTGGAAAATAGAATGAGGATTCGTTTCTTACTCTATTATGTATAATGTATTTAGCAATTAATGTTTTGAATTTTTCAAAGCTAATGTTAAAATGGTGTGGATTCTTGCTTCATCTGGTGAAAACTGCCGACTTAGTAGCCTACAAAAAAGGCTACTTTTTTAGGCCAACATAAAAAGCTACTTTTCGGGCTCTCTTTCAACAGCACGGAGCTGAAATTTATCAGTCCATAAATTTAGCTTTTAAGCATTAGTTTCTTTGTGCACTTGGTCCTTTTGAAACTTAACCATTTTGATCTATCGGATGCAGATTTATAAAATCATCCAGTTTTATCCCGTCATTTGACGGGCTTTTTACTTGTGTACACAATATTGGATGACCATGCAATGTTAAAAGTAAGTCAATGCTACATATTATACACATGGAAGAATGGATGATAATCATAACCGTAAAACACACACAACTACAAGATACATAATATTTCATTCAACTATAGAGTAAATTCTTAGAGTAAAGAACATTTATGCGTGAGTAAAAGTATTCAATTAAAATAAAGTAGAAAACATGTCAATGTACATTATACATCCTACAACATACATATAGAAAAGTCTCTGTTAGAGCATAGGCTCAAATTACTTTACAACCAGGCTGCTTTGAAACATGAAATCAGTATTTAGATGTACTGTAATATGCTACTCTTATTGTTCCCTTAATATCTTTGAAAGAACTTTGGATTTTAAAATAACCAATGGAAATCAACATTGTCAACTGTGAACAAAATATACAATAATAATGATGTAACTTGTGTCAAGTATTAAACTATTAAAGTAGTAATAATTACAAGTCTCTGACGGTGGGCAGTGGGCAGG
>JAQGBI010000632.1:0-14089 GCA_034698325.1 Sminthurinus elegans | reverse complement strand
ATCAAGAAACAAGACTCGATATTTTAATAAATCAGAGGACTCGCGTTTCTTTATAGATATGAAAAGAAAACCAACGATTAGACAGCTCAATGTAAATCAGAAGAAAGAGGAGAATTATGATTGTCATTGTGTGGAGGATTTTGAAATAAGAATGAATTTCCACATTTTTTCACCCCATGGATTTGGAGTTTTCTCTCACCTAAACTCAACTCATCTCATGTTTGCCTTGCTCGTTTTTTTTCTCCATGTGCCTTTGAACTCTGCAGATGTGAATAAAGATAAGATCTTGCTGTTAAATCCTCATTGAACTCGTTGTCCATTTCAACTTTGCTCAGCTCAGCTCAATCTTCAGCTCATCTGAATGCTCACTGTATTTTCATTCACACTTTCAGCTCTCACAATGGAAGGTTGTCAAGTGCTACGCGGCTTTTAAAACCGCATGTATCCTATCCGACTCAGTTTTTCGTGCTGATTCCGAATATGTAGGTCGTTGCCATGCATGGGCTTGTTTTAAAACTGAAAATTTTGAAAAACGCATTTTTCATTGAGAAATTGTAAAATTTGGACGCCGTTTGAACTTTTTAAAAAGTTTAGAGTATCCCTAAATCAACTTTTTCTGAATTTTGACCCCTTTTGAAGGCCCATGCAACGACCTACATATTCGGAATCAGCTCGAAAAACTGAGTCGGGTAGGGTACATGCGGTTTTAAAAGCCGCGTAGCACTTGAAAACCTTCCATTGTCAGCAGTAACCGAGTTTTAGTAAAATGCAACTGTTTGAAAATTGAAAATAAACTTTTATGTCTGCATCAACAATTTTAAGCTTTGAATAAAAATTTCTTAAAAACATTGACAATTGGTGATTGGTGATGCTCCATGATTAAAGTGATTGAAAGGTGTCGGAAATGCCAAAATAATGAACCTAAAATACAACATATTTCAACGCCGTTTTCAATGTTGCACTATTTTTAGTAGTTTTGTAGTACTTTAGTAATATTTTTGCTTGTTGGGACAAAATACTAGTTTATTTGTACACAACGTGAAACTAAAAAGTTGCCATGACTTTGAGTTGCACATAGAATAAAATGACAAACAAAATTATTGACAAACCAAAATTGCATCTATTTCACGAATTATAAAACACTGCGAGAACAGACTGAAAGTGAAAAAGGTATTAAAATTCCAACTGGACACTAAAAGCGCACATCTAAAAGTAAACAAGCATCCACTCAAACTTCAGTCACACGCACACACAGAAAGAGAACAAGAGATGGAATGGTGTGTCAATAGTCAAAGAAACTCAGCTTTTGTTGTTTCTCCATGGGAACTCAAAGGCGGAGTTTCCAGTTTCCAAACTCAAGACTCCACCTCACTCAAACTTCCAGCTCAAACAAACTCAATACAACACAACGCACAAATCCCAACTTCCAACTCGCGTGTCTATTTACTCCTCGCCTCTCGCTTTCCTATCTGTTTCATTCTGTGTACACGAACTCAAGTACACGGATTCTAGAAGTACACTTTCAGTATTTTTGATTTTTTTGGAGCATCTCTCCTATAGTTTTATATAGGAGATGCTCCAAAAAAGTTCCCTTTAGGATGAACTTTAACTGAGAGTGAGAACATTCATGTATACATGAATGTTCAATGTTTTCGAGTACTCGTTCAACTTGGCTTTGATCTTTCAATCTCTATGACACACTAAATCTTGAAATGAATGCTTTAGACTTGGTTTCTCCGTGAAGGATCACATGTGCACAACAGAATGAATCAAGAACCAAGAATTCAGGTGAGCCCAAAACTTGAAGATCAGTTTATGAAAGACTGAAAAACTTTCGGAAAAATGTGCTCCGCTCAGCGCCTACAAGTTTTGACCAGTTTTAGTTTCAGTTCCAGTGTGTGCTTTGATTTTGAGAATTGGAGAGCAAGAACTGTAAAATAGTACAAAACAGAACACAACGACATTGAGAAGAAATTACACTCATCGACTTTTTCAATGCGGATCCTTTACCATTTTCATCAAATTCTTCTGAATCTACAATGGAAATATGCTCAAACGACACAATTTTACTTAAACGGTGCCGAAATCCACGCGGTTCCAATTACAATCCTTAATATCTCTAAAAATCATTCTAAAGTTTTTGTCTACAGCAGAAAATTATTTCAAAAATAGAATAATTCTACTCAATATGAAATATCTCATGAATATTTCCATAAAACTTAAAAGTGTTAGCAATTAGCAGGGCGACGAAAAATTGCGACGAAAAATTGCTGCAAAAACATTAAACATATGAAAACTAAAACTCTCAAGGCGTGATTTGTGTTAATAATCAATAATTCTTTCAAAGTTCTCAGCAGTCAGTGAAAGTCAATTTCAACGCCGCTTAATTTATTTTTACAACAATACCGGATTTTCAACGTAAAGAATGATATTGGATTAGGTGGCACGTCTTTAGCTGTAAGAATACGACATTCAAAAGTAAAGAGAGAATGAGGAAAATGTGCAAAGAAAAGTGAAATAGTCGAACGTATGTACAAGAAGATAATTAAAAAGACTGGGATAACGAGGCTTGTCTTATCCAACTTCTCGTCCGACTTTCCGACCAGACCAACGTAAAAGAGTCACTGAGAAAAGTATGCAAAATCTACATGAGTAACAAGTTCAAGAAGCTCAAGAAGAGCGGCCAAGTGAATTCGGTCTGGAATTCGGAATTTAGTATCAATTTGAGCTGAGCTCGTCCCATCGAACCACCGAATTCGAATGGAATGCAAACTGCGAGTAAAATGAGACGGGATGAGATGAGAAAGCCTTTTGAGATAAACCGAAAAGGCATGTGAAAAGTAGGTCTAGTTTTACCTTGAAAAGGACAAAGACAGATAAACTCTAATTGCTGATGCAAGCGGCATTCAAATTCAAATTCTTAAGCAAAACTGCTCATTGCACACTCAATTTCTAAATCAACTTAACGAAACTGCATTCAGCTTCAAATTCCAAATCAGTGTAGTCCATTTGTTTATTAAGTCCACTCGACTCAAACTTTGCGCAATGAAAACGTAGTTAAATACTTGTTCAGATGTTTTCACCAATAAGACAACATCAACAGAGACTTATTTTAATTTACAGACTGTGCAAAAATTTGAAACTAAACATGATGTTGATTTTGAAACACAGGACTCGATACGCCGTGAAGAATTTTTCAAATAATAAATTTACCTATGATTTATGCAAATTGAGAATTGAGTCTTCGTCATCTGTAAAAATAATTTAAACAACGTATTTAATTTTTCACGACTGGATGAATTTTATTTGTGTTTTTATTTGGTAAAAAAAATTCTGGGTCGCAATTTCAGCTCCATTTTTAGTTAAAGTGTCTTTGATTTCGTAACCATAAGTTAAACAATGTCCACTGGGTTGACCAAATGCTAGAGACCAATGTATAGAGAAAAGAGAAGAGAGTACAAAGTAACAGAAAAAAAAGAAAACAAATTACAAACGAAGAACTCTGAGCTGAAGGAAACGAGAAAAAAGAAGAGAAAGAATTTGAGCTGAGAGTTTTAGTTTTGAATTGGACCCGGGTTGGATTGGATCAGACTCAAGGAGCTGCGCATTCGTTCAACTTGAGCTCAGTTTTAGTTTTCAACATCCATCATCTACAATCTACAACTCAGGCGAGAATTGAGATTAAATTCAAAGACAAAAGACAAAGTGAAGTGCACATTTACAACCTAAATTCGAAAATGCGTCAACGTTCTCCTTTACTAGGCTTTTTGGCTCTACTCATGAGTTTCTGCCTCGTGCTCAAAATTCCGAATTTAAAATTAAGCGTTTTGAAGTTGTGCATTTTCCATTTTTTGTCATCCGTTTTCTGTGCTGATGCAAAGACTGTGAACAGATAAAAGTGCGAATGAGTGAAGAAATGTGAATTGCAGATTAAATGACAACTTGAAGGCAGAGTTGGAATTCTTTTGTGGGGAAAAATTTAAAAGCCGCACCATGAAATAACACAACACATCAAATCTATTTGAATCTTGTGTTGTTCTTGTGTTTTCCAATGTTTTTCTAATACTCTGCATTGAGCCACTAAAAATAGAGAAATTCGAGTTCAGTTTCAGTTTTTCCTTTGTTTGTTCTTTGAAGTTTAAAACGTAAGAAGGTGAATAGTGAAAAGTGAAAACACAAGTGGATGCGAATGACTTTACGATTTCTTTTAATACTCTTTGTGCATTTTTAGTCACCTCATTCTTTGCATGTATTCAACATGAAATGTTTTCTCAAGTCTCCTCTTTAAACACTTGTGACGAAAGGCACTAAATTAAACACCCAAGGATCAAGTCACAACCTACCCCAGCATTCTTTCTTTGAGTATCAATATCAAACGAAACCTAGATCTTTGAAATACTCGTGATTCCAAGGCGAAAGCAAAAGGAAACGCTTTATTTAATGCTAAAACTAAGAAAATTGTGCATAGTTTTAAAGGTGTTCGTAAAGATGACTAAAAATGAGAATGAATTAAAAGAAAGAAAAGCCTGGTTTTATTTTATGGAAAAATATGCTCGATCTGTTTGTATTCTACAGTCCATGTTTATTTATAGTGAAAGTGCAAAGTGCAAAAGTGATAATATTTTGACAAAGACAAAGCGATTTTTTATTCTAGATCTTCAGATTATGACGGGTTGATTTGTGGGAGGATAATTATTAAACAAATTAAGTGAATTGTGAGTGTTGGATTTGAATATGAGTTGCTCAACAACGTCAATTTCATATCAACCGTACGCAACTTCATTCAATTTCTGCGATCACACAACAACAAATGACAAAGTAAGAAAACAACTCAAATATTCACATTTTCTATTGATTGGTTCGACTTGTAAATTTTTTATTTGTTTGATTAACATTTTAATCGGAAGCTTGAGATATAAAATGGTTAATAGTTACGAGAAAACCAATTGACTTTGAAGCGGTGCTGGTTTTATGCATCTGATTTTTTAAAGCGGCGTCAAACTGTTTCATAATTTTTAAAATCAGATCAGACTCATAATGTTGAATGAATGTTATTCGTTATGCGTTATAGCTTATGAAACTAAAATCTGTTACCTGAAAGTAAATTAAATAGCAAAGGCCGATCGTTATTTGTTGTAATTGTGCAAAACACATTTTGTCAATAGAAATTCTAGACTTTTAAAAGCTCTTACAGCCTTTTGTGTTTTTTTTGTCATGGGAATGCCGTCGATTTAATTCTCCATGTTGAAGATGAACGAGCAGTTGATACGTTATAAATTGAAGACAGGTGATTTCACGATCAAGTTTAAAAGCAAGAAAATTTGACTCTTGCCCGGCGGCGGAATTTTATTTCATAATCAATATTTTCCTGAAAAACTGTGTTCTTTTATCTTCTACAGTCGTTTTATTTTTCTGATATCTGATTTGTGAATTGTCTGAATTGTCTGCATATTTCATGAAGACCACACAATGCTTCTAACTACGTTGGAGTGTGAATTCGTTGGAGAGCAAAAGTAGCATACCAAAAAAGATTAGAGCTGGTGCTAGTGAAAGCAAAAATAAGTAAATAAACACAAGACCAGTTTGCTATTATTGTCGTTCCTGTTCTGTTCATTGCATTCGCCATTAAAGATACTCAATCTTGATAATACCCATTTATTTCCAGTTATGATTATTATTGATTTATTGCTTTGTTTCATTTCATGTCATCGCGTTATGTGCAAAAATACATGGATAAGAAATAAATCGTCAGTGAAAAACAGTTGACAATTTATGATTGACACTTGACATTTTGAACTTTGATTTTAGAATTACGGATGGTCCAAGTCAAAGTCGTTGGGATAATGATTATTGAGCAAGTTAGAAAACTCAAGTCCATTTAATTCAGCGCTCAATGCTCAATGCACATTGAATTTGAGTCAGCATTTCCTCTTGTTTGATTTCACGATTAAAAAGTCGGTTTGATGCAGGTTTTCAATATCGTAGAAATTCCAAAGTACGGCAGAATAATAATTCTCTTAATTATTCAAAAATGACATTAGATTTGATTCACAACCTACAAGTGACATTCACAGAATAACAAATCATGTTTAAACATCAATTAAACGTCTAGAACTTGAATGAGAATACACAATTATTTGGTTGTTCGGAAATTTCTGTCCCTTATTAATGAATACTTTTATTTGTTATTATTTTATATTAAAGTAACTATTGTTAGTCATAGTTATAGGCACCCTTAGTATATACAATATGTCCGTAGTATATAGGCAACGAATGAGTGCCATTGAACTAGAATGTCTTATGCTGTGAATAAAAAAAGTCACAAAGGTACATTTTGACATCATTGTAAACAAGAATTATTTTAGGGGTTGAACTTTTTACAAGGGATTGCAAACGAGTGTAGTCAATTACAGCAAGACCTAGAGGTTATAAATCAATAGATAACTTTTAAAAATGGAGCTGTAGTTACGGTTCCCAATTATCTTGGAATTTGGAATTGAGTGAGTTAGTAATGGGTAAACGAAGGGCTCATAAATTTCAGTTTTCTGATCGTCCCTATTTTGATCAACTGGGTTTTAGCGGTGATCTGATATTGTATGAGCATGAGTTGTCACACTATTACAGTTTCACTCGCACCCGATTCAGTCTTATTTTTTAAATAATTAAAATTTAATTTGAGATGGGGATTTAAACTTTAATATTTAATGTTTGCTCTATAAGGGATCAATCGGTTTTGTTTTCATGCACTTAGGCCTTGACCCTTGCCCTTTTCACTAACACATGTTTTGACTTTCATGGCTGCAGAATAGCCAAATCTGGAGCTCTCAAAGTAAACCATATAAAATTTAAAATGTTTGATCTTCATTTTTTAAGTCTAAATAATTCTAACAATAAGTAACTGGTAGTATGCTGTGTAGCTCGTTACACGATGTGTATAACTATTCGGCAGCAGGAAGGTTACAAAGCTTCTTGATGGTTCTAGAAAATAATTTTTCAGAGGGACAGAAATTTCCGAACAACCGAATAGATTAAACTATAATTTCTTTGCATGAATGTGGATCAAATTTGTGCAGTTTCTATTGAAGCTTCAGTCGAAACAAAATTTTACAAAATTTGAAACGGCGTCCAAGTCCCACGATCTCAAAATCTAGATCATTTCAGCATAAAAACTAAACCGAGGCAGAAAAATGCAAATTTCCCAAAAGGAGCATCCTCAGTAATTTGATGTAAAACTTGTGTGCTGACTCACGAGTCATCTTTCTCACAGAACACTGATTTTGAACCAGTTTTTAGCCTCAGTTTAGACTGTGCATCAAACTGCGTCTTAAAACAAATCATCAGTTGATTTGCCTTCATAAACATGAAATTGAAAACAGGAAAGAATTGGGCGCCGCTCAATATTTCAATGAACGAAAGACAGCTTTCATTGAAGAGATGTATGCAAATCTTGGTACGCCAAATGAAAATGAAAGCTGTATAAAATTGCCACTGCAGGAGAACTAAAACGGAACTGTTGTGCTCCTATTTATAATAAATTATGAAACACGAAAAAATGTGTAGAAAAGAAGCAAATATCCGTTTTACATTTTCCCCCCATTGTATTCCATGTTTCAAATTTAGTAACCAAGCACTGAATGAAAATATCCCGAACATTCCAAAATTCTGCTGTTCAAAATTTTCCAACAAACACAGATAAGAGATAACTAGATTTCGAATAAAGTTGACGTTGTTCTAAATACTGGAACGTGTTTTATTAATTCTGCATTTTCTAAACATTGCTAAGTAAAAGGCGAAATCGGAAGTTTTGTAAACAAATTACTGCTATGTATTCTTGCGATATCTTTGTCTCGTCGCGGGGTTTACTATTAAACTATTCCATTGACCAGAAATATAATTTTATTAAGTGATTTGGCGATCCTCCTCAATACGCTACAACCGTAAAATTTTATTAAAATTTGATATTATGAGATGCGATTGTCTTGCACATGCAACAAATTGGTGATCTGCTCCATCCGTGACAACTTTGCAGTCGAAACAATAACAAACGACGTCAAACTGCATCTTTTTAATTTTAAATTTTGAGTCGTAATTTTCATGATATTGTTTTGTGTTTTTTAGCAAAAACATTTCAAATACCCTTTGGCTCCGTCGCCAGATTCTTTGCACAGTGAAGCCAGTTCTTCGTTTAATTCTCCAGGCCCCAGTTCTTTGACAGTCAGCTCTTCAGCCTCAGCTTCAAGTTCCACCGTCTCGGCAACAATCGCTGGAAACAGTAACAGTCAAAATCCAAACAACTCGAGCAAATATAGCGACGACAGACCAAATAATACAACTGAAAGTCACAGTCATTTGAGTATAAGTAATTCACGGCCACATCGTTCATCCTCAAGTCACAGTCAAATCCATAGTCAAAATCACAATCAAAACAGCAGCCAAAACAATCGCTTCCGCGTCAAATGCAGCATCAGCACGAGGAAATTCCTCCAGCAGCAAAATGACAAATTCCAGTTCAACTGCTTCATGAACAGGAACGAGTTCAAGTTGCTGTGATCAAAATGAGAATGCGCGTGAAAGTCGAATTCAATATTTGTCTGCAAATTGTATGGTTTTGATCAATTATCAGGGCGAAGTTTCGCGGGTTGTGGACGAGCATTTTAGTCGAGCTCTCAGTGCGGCCTATTCCAACGACAAAACATCAAAAAGTAAGTTCATCTTTTTTCTGTGTTTGTTCCATTAGAAGGTGTAAAAATCTGAAATTTCATACCAAAATAGCGGTGAATTTTGATTGAAAAGAGAACTAAGTGAGACAAAGCGTGAATACGAACTTTTATAGCAATATCTTTTGCCATTTGCTGTTTTGACGCCATTTTCAAGTTTTATGAAACTAGGGTAACACTATGCATTATAGATTGGCTCTTCGTCTCTTTATGAAGACTTCTTCAGAAATTCACATTAATAGCACAAGAAAAAATTTCTAACAGGTTCAAAACTCATCTGAACTGCAAAACTGTTTATTGGAAAATAAAGGTAAATGGTGGTTGTGATTTAGCTCTTTGATGTACATTTTCTTCCGATTGGGACTATGTCGTAGACACAAGAAGAAAATTTAAATAGAGTTTCCTTTGAATTCATCACACAGTTTGCAATTTTAAAATAGTTGAGTGATACAGTTTTCTAAATTCTTTTAGATTCAACTCACTTAAGAAAAGGGAAGAGAAAGAGCTTTGTGCATTGTGTACATTTAAAATACATGTGAATGCATAAGAAAGTGAGTTGAAACTATCCAAATGCGGTGTTGATGGCCAGAAAACTGATTTCTTTCATGTTCTTTTCTTCCATAAAAATTGCCAATGAACTATTGAATTATGTGATTTCTCTACATTCCGTCCAAAAAATACCGCTCATTTTCTTGTCTAGATCTTTTATCACTCTTCAACATTTGGGTTGTGCTCCATCGTCATCTTTATGGTACTCACTTTAACTCAGCTCAACTCATTTCAACTCTTAGAATAGTTGTTCTCCTTTAAAGTCTCAAGTGACACAAAAACATTTACACGAGTTGTCCTCTTTTCTGTTTTTGTCACTGAATGTGGCAAATGGAAATTCAATTAATCGTACCAATTGGATGCAGAAATTTGTAGCTGCATTTTTCCATTGCTTGTAGTTTTGACCAAGGTATTGTTTTTTCACAACTGTACTACAGTTTTAGGAAATCTAAAGGATTTTTTCCGAGTGGCGTTAAATTACTGCATATTTTAATTTTAGCATTTATCATTTCATGGCCAAATGCAGATTCTATAGTGAAAATTGAAGGCATCATTTAGAGGTTCAATAATCCATGATTTTCAGATTAAAACGCTGCTGATTTTTGAAGTCACAATCTCACAATATCTTTCTTTTTAATTTTCAAGTCTCTTATGAATAAGTAGGAAATGAGAGAGAAAGTTTTGTGTACTTAAGAGTCAGGCGTTGATGAGCAAAGCCAATGAAACAGGGAAAAGGCCGAGGCATACTAAAAATTGAAATGGAATCTTCTGCGCGTCGACTATAAAATCATAAACACGTTATCTTATTTATTTCTCTTCATTATTTTGTCCCTTTGCCATTACCAAATAAAACTCAACGATGCACAAACACAAGTAAATACATTTCAAGCTGTTGTCTCTTTCTCTTTCCTCTTTAATATTTTACAGCTTTTATGACGTGTTTGTGTTTGGCCGCTTTCTATTCTCCAATATTTCAGAGTTTCAAGTCCAAAGGACGTTTCCTCATCACCCCAAAACTCAATTCAATGCACAGAAAATATAGACACTTTTGTTCAGTCGTCATTGCCAAATCTAAAATCCATTTGTGAAATGAATCGGTAGAAACAAAACACGGAGAAAGTTAAACAAGAAATTGTTCAAATGGTACGAAATACTGCGAAAGATTTTGGAGTTTGACGCCACTCGAAATTTTTAGCGACACAATTCTGTGCCGAAATGAAAGTTTACGTGTAGTTATCAACTGACTAAAATCAAAACAGCCCAATGATGAAAAAATGTCAGTGTGTTATATTTAGAATTGTCCTTTTTCAGTGTTCTGTATTTTTATTTAAAATGAAACAAATGTGTGTAAACTGTAAAACTTTCATGTATGTTGTGTATGAATTCTAAATTTTTGATAGATGGCAGAAACTCCAAATCCCAAATCCCAAAATTCCGCGAGAACGTTACACATGTTTGTACATGGTAGATAAAACTACTCATTACACGGTGCATCGGCTTCACCTTTTCCACTACTTACAAGAGAATGGCTTGTAAAAATGGGAGGAAATAACTTGTCGTTTCTTGATAAATTCTTGTTTCTGCCGCAATTTTTGCAGTCGGCTTAATCAGAATGGGCTTTGTTTCATAAAGCTAGTAAACGTAAACTGTGTATCCTGTTTTCTTATGCTAGCAAAGAAAAACTTTCTAGCTGAGAAAAAACTGAGAGGGTTAAATCAGTTTATTAGATCCCGGAAGAGGTTTTTGTATTGGGTTGGCAAGAAAGTTCGTGGCCCTTTCAAAAACATTGTCTACATACTTGAATAGGTTTAATATCTCTACCAAGGTAGGGTAGATATGTAGTCTGGGTAGCAAGCTATGCAGTGCAATAACAGCTAATTACTACTGTCACTGCTGTCGCATAAAAATAAAAGATGAAGAACACGAAGTTTTTGAAGCTTAGTTTACGAGTGTCAATTTTGGCTGTTCGGGTACTAAAAAAGTCGAAATATATGGCAATCATTATGCCACAGGTCATACTCTAAGAAGCTAGAAAGGGAGTAGTTTGACACCCTATTTATTACACACAATAATTGTAAATAAAAAACATCAACTTTGGTCGATTAAAACCTCTATTTCTTTAGGAACTTCAATTTACTATGGTAGTGTAAGCAAGCACACTCTGATGCTTTTATACCATGACCTAAGCCCACTTGAACTTGGAAGGAATGAGCTCTAAGATAGAGTTTTGGTACAAGAGGTCACGAATTTTCTTGCCAACCCAATAGAATAAGTGAAATGAATCAAGAATTAATGCAAATGCCTGCAGTTGTTTCATTGTCCATTGGTTTGTATTCTTCTACTGTGTTTGGTTTAACTTTCACGCCGACTTGTGACGGTTAAAGCTGCTTTGGATGGATCCAACATCATAGATTGTTCCAGCATTCTGTCTTACACGGTCGAATTTTCAAGAATAGAGTACAGCACAATTTTATCAGTCTTTGTGTTGTCATTTTGCTCAATATCTGAGTTTAAAATAATAAATATCTTTTTGTATTCTACTCCGCACCAAATGTACTTAAAATCCAGAGTATGGAGTAGGAAAATCAAAGCAGCGAAACAGGGAGAAAATGAATGTAAGCAAAGTCATTGTATCTCCACAGTAAAGAATAGGACATTCTGAATTCAAAGTGATCGAGTTAATTTTACTCTTGACTGAACATGAAAGAGGAAGCGCCTTAACTCTCAAATCTCAAATATCAAGTCTTTAGTTGAGCATCTCGAGACTTGAGCTGAGAGTCCAGAAGAAGGGACAAGAGGAAAATGAGGTTGAACGAGAACGAGGATGGAAACAAAACTGAGAAGGAAGAAAAAGAGCAGAAGCAAAACATTTTTAAGAAATAAATCTTGCGGGTTCGTCCCTTTTCTATGCACAATGCACAGGCTTCAAATATAAATACAAACATAAAGAAAAAGATGCAGATAGAATTTGATAGAATTGGTACAGAATGCTCATCTTTAACCACGTTGCCAACGTTGAAATATTTTTATAAAATAGGTAAGCGTGAGAGATTTCAAACACTAAACGTTTAACAAAACTGCTGAAAATGAATTACTTGGACGCCGTTTGAATTATTTGGCCTTATGAAGCCTACTTTCCCATAACAGATCGCTTGTGCATTATTGAATGTGCTCCACTTCTACATTAAAATCAACCTCATTTGTACATTAATCTAATTTTTCGATGATCATGGGCAGAAGAATAAAGTCTTAAGTGTCAATAAGGCCAACAGACGTTACAAAACTAGAAAATTAAAATAACTGATACAAAACATGAGCAACAACCGGAAGAAGCACGTCGTAGGATTGTGGCTATTTAGTGGAAAAGGATTTATTGAAACAGTAAAGCGTAAGTATAATTTAACTTGGTTAGAACTCGAGCTACACTTCCAGATTAAAATTTTGTGTGTGAGATGGGTAAAATTTAGAGTGTGTGACAAGTAATTGCCACGGCGGGTTCTTTTTACTCTGTATCTTGCTTCTGTTTCCATTCATGACCTTTTCTATGCTTTTCGCCTTGTCTTTTGAGAACAGAGATAATTTGTCTTTCGATGTGTATAAAATGACATAATTCATTCATGGACATTCAGACTTCCTTTCTGTTTCAATTTTTCTTCCTTTGTGTTGCATTATTGCCGTTGCCATCGTTGCCGCTGCGAGGGGACACTTGACATTTACTTTTTGTTTGTTCATGTTGGATGCGTCGTCTCTGGCTCTACTTGCGTCCTGTTCATTCTTCACTCTTAATTTCATTCCGCTGTTTCTTATATCTTTTTCATCTGTTTATAACTCTCGGTATTTCAGATGAGTTCAGTAACGCTCCTCGTTTTCCATGTTTGACTGCGGGAGGCCCCGTTAAAAATCCCAAAACAACAGAGTAGAAACAGACAAGATTTATCAGATAAAACTGTCCAAAAGCAAATGAGAAGGTTATCTTTACGAGGTTAAAAGCTGCAATATTCATTAATTTTAACATTTATAATGCTCAATATTTTTAATCCTGAATGCTGACTGCTGACTCCTTCTACGCTCCAGATGAGAATCAGTTACAATTGTGATGACAAAAGGACATATTTTAATTTAAAAACTTGTCAAAGATTGACAAAGTGGCAATAAATCGAAGCTTTAAGTATTTACGATTTACGAGCTCCTTGAAACTTGAAAATTTAAAAGGGAGACAGAAATTATTAAGTATTTCTAGAGAAAATCTCTTGCCCTTTACTCAAAGTCAATCCTTTGTCAAAAGTCAAAAGGGAAACAAAAAAGTCAAGTTGTAAATTGTGTTTTATACTTTGTAAGTTTGAGCATTGCGATTTACAGTCGATTGAAGGACTGATAAAGAATTTACAGGTAAAATTAAAATTGAAAAGGATTTTTTCCCGTCACAATTCAAAAGTTGCTGTGTTCTTCTTTTCCTCGTTCATGTTGTTGAAGTTGATGAGTAAAATGAGCATTTGTCCACTGTCTACATAAAAAAAACTGAAGCGGAGACTCGAGTGAATTGTATTAAAATTTCAAATACGTCGTTGCTTAAAATTTGTGTGGAGTTCATTTGGGTTTCATAAGGGTTTTGCCTCGATCTCATTAATCTGTGACCAGAGATTTTGACTCAACTAAAAAACCAATACGCATCTAGTGTTGCCGATAAAGAATTAAAAAGTAGATTTTCCTTGTTTTACATGTAACCTGAAAATTAGAAAGGTGGACGCCGCACAGTGGTCCAAAACCAATAAAAAAGCGCCCCTGGTCTGAAAAATGAACATTCGATTTTCCAAAAACAAAAA
>JAQGBI010000631.1:0-14101 GCA_034698325.1 Sminthurinus elegans | reverse complement strand
TTGTTGAGTTCGTGGGTGGTAGAGGGCGCTTTCATCAAGGGCACGCTAAACATCAACAGTCTTTATGGTTACATCACCTTGACCGTTTTGGACTTCTTGTTCTGGTTCTTCATCACCTCTTACATGGCTTTCATTGTGTTCTTCACGGTTCTTTTTCCGATGCGAATTCGAGAGGAACTCGAGAGGGCGCTGCAGTCTCCAAAAATGGCGACCATGGGAACTCAAGATGAAGTTATGTCTATTAAAGTTCAGGCAGCGGTTGCTTCTCTAAAACGAATTAAATTGCTCATGCTGCTCGCAAATGGAAATATGAGTCTTGTGGTCTACCTGGCAAAATTGACTGCTCTCCACTGCAGCATTTTGTCTGGATTCGTAGGGATCAAAATGTGTAATGTGGGGAATATTCCGCTGGGTCTCATGTTTACAATTCTCGGTCTGGAAGCAATTATAGCCTTTTTCATGTACTTTGACAAGGTTCACCAGATCTCTAAGAAAACAGGGCAGTTGAAGATGGAAATTATGCGAATGGCAATGTCAACTCCAGAGGCAAGATCAAAATTAGGATTGTTGAAGCGGGAATTGTGGAGTGTCCAGAGACTCGGTGTGAAATGCGGGAGTTTTTGTATGATGGAAAGAGAAGCAACTCTCATTTTCTTGGGGTTTGTCTTTGCTCAAATTGTCAGCCTTTTGCTCGTCTTTAATAAAGGTTATGCGTAGTGCAAGTCACAAGTGGATTCTCAATTATTAATAAATAGAACCAAATTGGATTCGTCGCTCATCTTGATGTACTTTTTGTAGCTGGTTGGAGGTTGGAAGTTGCAAGTATTTAGTTCAAACTTTATTTCATTATTCATAACTTTTGAGCTTATACGCTTCAAGCAAACAGCATCAAAAAATGAACAAAACGGACGCCGTTTGTTTTTATCGTAGTCTTTACCGTCGTTTATAATGTATAGATATAATAAATATGTGATGGGTTATGTAATTTTTAACCTTGGCTCTTTGTATTTTCATCATCGTTGTCCAGTTATAAAATTGATCTTTATGTTTTGTTCTAAATTCTGAGTGACTGTCCAGTTGAAATTTGATTTCGCACTCGTAGATTATGAATTTTCAAATTGACTAGTATGAAAAAAATCTATACATTTCCTTTGTCGGGTTACCGTTTTATGATTTTATGTTTGCAGAATTTGAGCGCCGATTGTTATTTTCTTTGACTACAGACGGGGCACATTTTAAAAAATTCGTATTTTTTAAGGTGCTTCGCTTTTACTTGTTCATTTATTTCATTTTAATTTTCATTATATTTTTAAACTGACGTCAAGTGGCGAAAGTGAAGAGAGACTTTTATTTTTTAGACAACCTCCATTGAATTTACATCATCTAGTAGCGTAAAAGCCCGTTTTCAGGAATTACAAAAAGTCAAACGGCGTCCAACTGCGTCTTAAGCATATTGAAGGCGGGAGCTCAAACAAACTGATGCACATGACGATGAAAAGTCAAAAGTTGTCCTTGGGGAAATGGCCATCATGTCTTTTAATTGGCGTAGGAAATTTGTAATGCCAAAGAATTTTCGTTTCTTTCATTTAAATACGGAATTCCGCTGCATTTGCATCGGCGCATTTTGTGAAGTTCTACTGTTTTGTCATTTGTATTGTAAGCAAGGACGATCTCAGAAATCATAACATACCAACAACATTAATAAAAAAAGGTGTAAACTGTTGATTCTAAAATTACAAAGTAGCAACGATTATTTAAAAAAAAAAATTTCGAAATAAATCATCTTGTTTTTCTATAGACGTTTAATAGGTTTTGTAAATTCAAAACATTGGCAACAAATTACCAAAATTTATTTAATTCCTGTTAAACATGTTTTATTTTTTATTGAAATGATCTTTTTTTTCTATTTTATTTTCATTTCCTTTTATTTATATGTGATGAGGAGACTTGAGATTTGATTGCAGACGAAATCCATGAAAATGGGCGTAGCTTCTCTCTCCACTTTGTAAAACCCGCCGATTTGAATCCCCATCCTTGGAATGGCTCTCACCCGCATCCGATTTTCCCTCCTTTTGATTTCAAACACGAGATTTTGACTGCAGAGTCGACATTCTTGCTTGAGCTCCTCAGCACTTGAGGTGATTTCATAAGTCGTGTCAAACGTCCCCACTGCTCCAAGATTAAAACTGAACATAAAATTGAAATAGAGGAGACCGAGAAGCGGTTTTCTCTCAATCATTCGAATGGTGGAAAATCCAGATCCGATTGCTCCCACAAGACACAGCATTTTATCAAGGAAGAGGACGTCGCTGAACAGGAGATTGAAGAGCGACTGAAGGAGTTTGAGCTCTCGCAGAGATTTATACACGAAAAATGGGGAGCGAAATCCAAGTCGAGCTTCCGCTCCTTTCAGCTCTCGGAATTTCCTATTAAAACAATCAACAATCAAGAACTGTGTAAAAAAAACAAAATTTGTATTTTGCATTTCGTATTTTGAATTTCAAACGTACTGAATTTTGTCTCGCTCCTTTTGAACCTCGTCCAAAAACCTGACGATAAAAGTGAGAACCATGCAAAAGGAGAATTGGCCGATCAAGAGACACTGGATTTGCATCAAAAGTTCCAGAGTCAGAAAAGCTCCGAGTGTGAAAAAGTTCCGCTGAGCGGGATTCACTGGAGAAATGAGGAGAATGCACAAATTCGGCTGGACAATGTACAAAAATGGATAGAGAACCAAAAAAGAATAAAGCATGAATGGAAAATAGCGGATGATGAGGACGAGGAACTTTGTTTTGCCACCGGGCAAATTTCCAGTTTCAGGATTTTTCGCACCTTGAAAAATTAAGCCTATATTGTAAATTGTAATCAACATTTTTATTTGAGCTTTAAATTTTGCAATAAGCTGATTAAGTTTGATTACCGTTGCTTTTGCTTTTGCTCTTGCTCTTTTCTGTTGCAGACTCGCTTGGACTTGGACTTGGATTTTGATTTTGGCTGTGAAAGTTGAAGAGCTCGTTGAATATTTTGATGCTGAGCTCTTTCCTCCCACTGAATTGAACCCAAGAGAAAAAAGTTGTCACTGCGTAAAGGGCGCAAATCACAACGTTTAACGGGAGAAGATCCAAATTTCAACAGGATTTTATAAACAGCCCAGATTTTATGTCTCCAGTGATTTTCCGGATAAATCCAGAGTCGACCACCATTTTTGGAATTTTGACCCTCTTCAAATTTAAACGGGAACCATGGCAACCGAAAGAGCCACTTGAAAAGGATAAAATTATAGCGGAAGTCTGTCGACCGCAACATTTTTACAAAATCCAAACTGGAGGAATGTCCAGTAAAAAGTAAAATGCGTCGTAAAAATATGTATTTCAACTCTGTTGCCTTTTAAACTGACAACTGACATTTAAAATTTGACATTTGACAGCGATGAACTGGATTTCAAGTTTTATCAAATTTAAGCACAGACGACAGACGACAGGGAATTGACTTGGTTGACACATTTCAACTCGGGTAGGATTTCTGACTCATTAATTACTCTTTTTGAATAGTTGTGACTAGATTTTGTATGAGAGAAATTGGCCATTTTATTAAAAGCAGTTCAGCTATCCAATTTTCTTTTTCAGTTGACTGACGTCTTTTCCTCTCATTTTTGTATCCTCTAAATTTGAAGTTGTTAATGACGCACAAACTGTCAAATTATTTGGTTGATGTTTGTCCAATTAAACTCAACTTTTTATCAATTACAGCGTCCACGTCTCAGAATTTCCGCTGTCAACCACTTTTCTCTCCGTTGTCATTTGTCATTTTGAAATTTGTCATTAGTTCCAGAACTTTCCAATTTTCCATTTGGCAGAGACCTGATAATTGACAATATCCACTAAAAAAGCATTTTAGCCCAAGGAGAAACTTGAAATAAAATGGGAAAGACATTTATAAAATGTATACAAATGAAATATGATATTACAATCTATCATTTTCATGTACGATATGCATTATGCATAAACAATAAATGAGTAAAAAGATACAGAATTCTGTAGGCGCTAGTCAACTAATGACCAAAATGAGAGAGCCGAAAGAGAGTACATGCAACATTTTAAGTTTCTATGATTTTTGGTATTTGCTATTGTTTTAAAATCCCTCTTAAAGCAAAGATTTGCATTACGCATACGATGAATAATTATGAGTTAAATCTAAAGCTACAACACGTGAAAACGATTACATGTTAAAATCACATCTCAAAAGTTTGGAGTTTGAAATTCCATTTGCATTGCGAGAGTAGCAAGAATAATTTTCCCTCACGGACATGAAAACACACTCATTTGCATATAGCATGCAGGTGCAAAGAAACGGACAAACGAACGAACGAATGGGTGAAACAAAGTAAAATGAGATGAAATGAGCTGTGTCTGTTTACACACCACACAAGAAAACCATGAGAAAGAAGACAAGGAGAGGGAAATCCGGATCCGAAAAGTAGTCAAGAGCCTGGGACTTCTCCACATTTGGACACAGTTCTTCAACCACAGCTACTGGGAATTCATCCACGGCAGCAAACTGATTGCTCTAATAGCATCCATTTTCGGGGGATTCGGGTTCATCAGAATGGTCGAGGTTGAAAATTGACCGTATGCTGGAGTTTTTGTCACACAGTTTCTGGAAGGGATCATCGTGTGCAATGTGTACTTTGGCCAAGCTTACGAAATACCCGAGACTGTTGCAGAGGTCAAGTGGGAATTTCGAAATCTGTCGTATAAACTCAAGAGGGAAATTCAAAGTCAAAGTCAGCGGGGAAATGAGAACAAATATATTGACAAATTTCTGACGTCCATCCCATGGCTTGGGGTAAAAGATGGCGTATACAAAATGGAACGGCTGACTTGTGTCAACTTCATGCACTTTACCATCCAGCAAATTATGAGTCTTGTTCTAGCTTATGAATAATGTTTTCATCATTTATTTATGCAGCTATGTGGCTACAAAAAAAACAGTTGTTTTTCAAAATTCCATGTCTTTGTCTAAAAATATTTTGTTTCCTTTGTTTCTTTAGTACTTTTAGCTGACATGTGTGTCATTTCTTGTGTGTATTATCATGCCATGTTTTTCTAAATTCCCACTAAAAATATTGTTATCATTCCCTCCGTTTTGCTAATAAATAATTCGAGTTTTACAAAGAATAAGAAAAAAATTTCTCAAATTTTAATGTCAAATTTCTTGCATTCCAGGATCCGCTTGATCCTCACTATTTCTCTTAACTTTGGATCACAGGATTTTCCTTTTGGTATTTTGGTACACGGGGAAAAATATTAAAACTATAATAAAATATTCAGTTTTGTCATTTGTACTTTATTGTGACATTGGATTTACATATTGCATATTTTATTTCTCAGTTTCTTTTGTTTCTGATGTTGAGTAAATAAACTGAAATGAAATGCGGGGAATTAACTGTACTTTGTCTTGACATTTTTGCTTTCATGATAATGATTTCCATATTTTAGGTATTTTACGACATTCATTAGCATTTTCATTTTTTGCTTCTGGGTTCTGGCTTCCGCATTCCACATTCCACACGTTGCAAATTTCATTAAAAATTAAAATTTTAAATTCATCAAAACAGTAACAGAGAGCACAAAATTAAGAACCCATTATTCACAAGCCTTTTTATTTTTAATTTGACATCGTATTATTATTGAATTCATTTACAAGTCTCACAAAGCATCAAAGATAAAATATAAAATTTGTTTAGTAGTTTATACCTTATAGCACATTTTATTGTATATTTTCTATTTGAGGACAATTATTCCACTATTAACACCTATTAAAATTTTGTATCAAAAAATTAAGCATGGAAATTTCCGAGTTGAGAGAGTAAGCGTGCTTTTAAGTCTTTTGAATTTAACAATTCATTTCTCGTTCACACACTGTTTTTATACGTTTATGTGTTGAAATAAAACAAAACTATCACAATCAAGTGTGTAGCAGTGCCGGTTTTAGGTTTTAGGGCAAAGCAAGTAATCGCTTGGGGCGCCGAGGAGATGAGGGCACCAAAAACGAGAAAAGAGGGGCGCAAAAATGGAAAAGAGCCTAAAAATTGAAAAAGGGCCCAGAATTTCCAATAGGGCACAAAATCAAGAAAAGCAGGCGCATAAAACCTTCAACTCTCAATAAAACTAAGAAAGAGGGTGCCAAAACTATTTATAAAGGGGTGCCATTTTTTCTCCCGCTCGCGCCATGTTGTTTGCTTCGAGCGCTAGCTGTTGTTGCTTCGAGTTTGCTTGGGGCGCTAAAATTCAAAGACTGGCCCTGCTATGTAGAAAATCTTGACAAACAAAACATTTTATCAAGTTTTACTCATGTGCATGCAATCTGATTTTTTTGTAAATTCAATGCTCAGATATGACGTCATTTATGACGTTGCATGGCTCACACTTTCTCTGTGAAAAATCAACGTCGTTTACGTGACTTACTCGTTTGTTGCTCATACAGAGAAAGCATGAACCATGAAACGTCATAAATGACGCCATATCTGAGCATTGAATTTACAAAAAACTCGAATTGCATGCACATGGTTTCACTATTATTGTATTTTTAGGTGCCTTGAAAAAGCCAGAGAAGAAGTTGAACAATCTGAAATTTTTAAACAGTTCATGAAACGGCTTATAATTGAATTTGGCCATAAGGTCATTTCCATTAAAGACACATACTGCTATGGTCTGAGTGCTTTGTTCAATGCTCACAAACGCCAGCCCATGTTGCCTCCAGATCAACATCACCTATATCGATCAATAATCCAGCTTGCATTCCTAGAAGCCATGCAAAATAGGATGGATGTTGAAAATACGTATTTTATGGAGGATGGGCCGCAAGCATATACCCCGGACAATAAAGACACTGCCTTTCTAATGGAAAGAGGACATAAACCGGTTCTCAGTGATGGTGGGGAAGGAGCGGTGCGCCGACCTACACTCTTTTACTTGCCATTTCTTGATGATGGTATGATTTTATTCTTGTTGAATGAAAATATTGAATGCCTGCAAAACGTGTCAATGATCACGTATGATTTAAACCTGTTACTTGAGCCATCCAGGAAACCCGGGTTTGAGCGAGTTAAAACGTTAATTGAAAACAAACGATTCACACAACTTTGCATCTATAATGAGCCACAACAGGTCAAGCTGGGCGGAGGAATGACCGGTCTATATTTTGTGTCCTTTAAGAATTAGAACAGAGACCAATATCATCATGTATAAAGAAAATATAGAATTAAAAATTCTGAATCAATCAATTTTGATTGAAAATTATTGAGAACGGATTTTGCTGTTTTTATTTTTCTACAAACGCTTTCCAAGTTTGGTTCTTTCAAAACAAAGTGGCTATAGTTTGCATTCACCAAAAGACTAATAAAATACTTACGGCATTTTCCTGGGCAAATTAGGACCAAAATTAGTAATCTTAACATTCTATAATATTTTGACTATGGGCGATTTCTTGAGCCCACTCTCAAGTTCTGACAACCCTCGGTTGTTTACATACATAAATACATAGATACATACATATTTCTATAGGCGCTTTCAAAAGGAATAAAAACAAGGGATTTTAGAAAAGCGCCAGCTTTTCAAAATGAGGAATTTCAAATCTTTCCATGGTCAAAACGGGTCATGCAAAATTGAGGACAATCAAAAATCATGAAACCAAAACCAAAAGAGCTGTCAACTTGAAAATTGAAAACGTGGCGGTTTTCTAAAGTCCCTTGTTTTTTTTATTCCTCTTGAAAGAGCCTATAGAAATATAAAATATTTTACTCTAGTTTATGTAATTATGTTTGATCATGAACTTGAGTTGTATTTTCGTCTGGTATGTTCACTTGGACTTGCCAAATAACTTTTTTTGGGCATTCAAGATAAAAATTTTGTCGCTGAGCAAGCCTATTGAACCCGCATAAAAATGACACAGTTGAAAAAAATGGATCAATTCCACCAAGTCCTTGAAGAAGCTTCTGATCGAATTTCAGACGCAAGCACACGAGATCTAAAATATTATCAAAAATCAAAAGAGATGACAGTGTTCAGTTTTCTCTGTTGTCCAACTTCTAGAATCTAGAATCTAGATTAATTCGTGTTTTTTACTTGGAATTTTTCAGTGGTGAAACTTGATGAATGATGAATGATTATTATTTTATTGGTAAAAAGAGTCTTTTAAATGGTTTACATGTAAATGTTTTAAACATGCTTTACCTTTTAAGTCCAAGATTGAAGATGCTGACGCTTCTTTGTAGTCCAAGTCCAACAGATTGGTTAAATTAGTTGCTGTGGGTTGGCCCTTTTGTTGTTGTTGGAGTTGAAGGGTTTTTGCCAGCTGTCGACATGTTTCTGGGGAGAATCCAGAAACAACAGAATCCATTTGACTCACCCAGTCATCAAATGAATTGGAATCCCCGTCAGAACCATTTTGATCATCAATGTGACTGGCCTTAAAATGAAAAGCGATGGTCCGGACCTTTTTAAAATTTTCAACCACCCGTCGAAAAAGTTGTGGAAAGGTCAAAGGTCGCGGGCCGGGGCAGAAAATCTGGATAACTGTGAGATTTGGACATAGTCTGATGATACTCCCAATTTCTCTAGTGGTCAGAGCTGAGATGGAACGACTGAGGGCACAGTGAACACTGACCTTTGCCACGGACCGGAGTGGGTCAAACTGGTCAAAGTCCAGGGAATAAGCAAAGTTCCTCTCAGACCCAGCGCCCCAATCCCTAGGATCGCTAATTACAACATGTTGAACATTTGGGCATGTCCGAGAAAGGAAATCCTTGTCAATTTCACCTCCATTTTGAGTTTGATCCTCCCTATTGACCTTTTGACCTTGACCTTGGTTTTCATTCATGAGCCATTCCACGGGAATTCTCACTGGCGGTTCTTGCTGGGTCACAGTCCTCACATTTTCCAGCCGCGGAATATCCAATCCCAGTCCTGCGCATTGGAGCAAGTCCAAAACGTCCCAAATCTTCTCCAGGGAACTCTGACTGTTTTTCAGGACTGATGAAACACACTGCAGTTCTTGAGGGGAAGGCGGACGGCGCATGTTGTCCAGGTCAATACCAAATTCTTTTAGAGTGGGTTGTTCCTCCATGAAAATGGCGGAGGCGGGTTTATCTGTGAAAATGGGGGATTCTGTAAAGAGGCAGTTTGGGATAAAAAACCAACTATGGACCGTCCTCACCTTTTTCTCCAGCCAAATTGCTTTAAAATTCCTGGATCGAGGACAAATCGTCCACTTTAAATTTGGCGCCCTGCTCAAAACACTGTGGATAATTTTTAGCCCCAGCCCAGTGTTGCCAAGGACTTCTGTAAACTCCTCAAGGGCAACGAGTTGAACTTTTCCAAATTCCAGTTCCATTTCCTCAACTTGGGCTTCAGCTAAAAGAGGGCAGTGGGCATCTTTTCGGCCTAAATTTGGGCAGTACAAGGGGGCGGTGGGATCAGCTGAGTACTTTGCGTTAGTATTGTTCAAATTCAAATATCTCAACTGAGCCGCCCTGGGGCGTAGAAGTTGAAGAAGTGGCGCCACCTGGACCCCATAACTAAAATTCCAGAGGGCGAGAGTGAGAGAAGCAATCCGATGGCCACTGTTTTCCACGTCCAGGAAGAACTCGAGTGCTTCCTCATTTTTATCAAGTGGCCCATTTTGAAATTCAAAGTTGGTGCATGGAAAATGGCGGGAACGGGGGCGGGATTTTGCCCCTCTTTGATTTTGCAACCATTCCCTAAGGGTTCTTCCGGTTGGTTCATGAACGTAGTGGTTGCCATGTGTCGTGTATATAAAAGAGACGCACAGAGACCTTACAAATTTGGGACGGAGCAGAGCAGAGGTCGCGCCCTCTGTCCACTGTTTACAAACAAGACGGCAGGTCAACAAGTCCGCCGGCGATAAAAACTCGCCAAATAATTTCCACCGGATCTGTGACAAAACAAGGAAAAAGTCCACATCAAATTATAACAACTTTTTTTTATCTTGAGCTCTTTTAAATGATTGTTAGAACTGATAAATTCTGGGAAAAGGGAAATTCTACAGTTTGGTTTTTTATGGACCAAAGGTCAAAAGTATTTTTAATATTTTAAATGAATGCAAAAACATTCCACTTGCTCAATTTATTGCAATTAAATATATTGTTATTCCATTAATCATTAATTATCTGCCTTACCAAATCAATTGACATGACTTTTTCAGCTGAAGACAAAAATGATAACTCATTCTGCTTCTGACTCTTCTTCTGCTTCTTCTTCTCAGCGGTACCTTTCCATTTTCCCACCTCTTTTTTTTGGATGTCCATCATCATTTTTTACAAACTGTTCGATTTAAAAAAATTGAAACAGTAAACAGATATAAAACAATAGAATGTTGCACAAAATTTAACCAAAATACAGTAGTTTTGAATGTTTCAAAGTCAAAATCAAAAATGGAAGGATTAAGTAAAAACCAAGCTGAGAAAAGAGGAGTGCTGATGGAAATAACGCGAGAAATTTCTTTTCAAAGTCCAAAGGGAAGGAATAGACACCCGCACGTCCAAATTCCAAGGTCCAAAGGCATCAAAAATCAGAAATAACGGTTGATATAATTGACAGTAGACTGAAGTGGAAGGAGCTGAAAAAAGCAACTTGTCCATTCTCCAGGTATGAAGGTTAAATTTGATTTTTAATCCCTAAAAAGGTTGAATGGCTCCAGAGTCCAGAGTATGTTGCACCCTTGAATTTCTTCTGACCCCTGAATTTCACTTGAGCTGGAATAACACTGGAATAAAAATATGAGGATTTTGCATTTTACAATAGTTTCTACAGGCATCATTTTCCATGTGCGCATATTCAATATTCAATATTTGTCAATACTCATGCCATTTTCATCCTGTGACACTTGAGAGTTCAAAAAGCATTATGCAGCGGAGATTAAAATTGGATTTGGATTTGGCTTTTGTTTTGTGGAATTGAGTCAGTTGTACACGGCGATGGTACTCCACAAATCACTTCTCTCGTTTTATACTCCAATGGAATTGCAATCGTCAGCAAAGCATTGAAATTAGAATTAGAATGAAGCTTTGAGCTCTTCATTTTCCAGGTGGACTTTTTTCTATTGAATATTGAATACCTATTCAAGCACATGAGAATGAAGTGGAAGCTTATGGTCGGGTACATTTTCCTGGCAGCTCAAAGCAGAAAGAGTCAACTCCAAAGTCAAATCCACAATCCACAAATTTCTTCATGTTTCCCATTCCTCACGAAAACACAACACACAAACATAGACAAAGAGAAACGAGCTCACTAAAATTAAAAACGTAATCTCATTTCTTGCCCTCTCACGAACTCTCTTTCCAAAGTCAAAACATTTAGGGTTTGCTTTCCATTTTGTGTGTAATAAATTTTTAGTAGAATCATGTTTGATGTTTTTCTCGTTGTTCGTTTCATGTTTTAAATATCAAATGTAAAATGTCAATCGAATGAATATTTATGAGCACAGTATTCTGTATTCTGGATCTTGCCATAAGATTACCTCTTTTATCTCTTTACTTCGCTCCTTTGCTAATTCTTGAACAAGTGGAAAGTCGAAACTCGAAACTCGATAGAATTTCATCGGAAATAATGAATGTCCACATTTATTTTTCATTTCAATAGATTTGGAAACAAGTAGAACGTCATCGAATATGGCGCCTGAAATTTTACTTTTTGGCACCCCCTTTTACATTTTTTCGACAACTTTTGCAAATTCAAACGAATTTTTGACCTTTTGCGCCCTTTTTACACTTTTTTGGACAAAATTTGCAACTTTACTCGCTTTTATGTCTTTTTGCGCCCCCTTTTGCTCGTTTGGCGCCCCCGAATTTTCAGTTTTTGCGCCCCTATCTCGTTGGCCTTACTCTTACGTTTGTGGTGTGATGACTTTTTGTGTTGTGTTTGTGTGTGAGCTTTCAGATTTTGTATGAGTCTTTTTCCTCTTCGTCTGCTATTTTTATGCAGCGAAAAAGGAGAAAACATGACACGTTTCCTGAGAAATTCATTACTTTTTACTGACTTTTTGATTTTCAATGGATCGTGAATCATAAATCTTTTAGCAGTAAATTTTACTTGATTTTCCATGTGGATCAAAATGACGTGATGAATCAAAGTCAAAGGCAGTTTACGAGTAAAATCAAAATGTTCATTCGCATCCTCCTGATAAAATGGAAATGGATTAAATTGATGTGGATTTACTGAGAAACTGAAATTGAAAGACAAGCAAAAATGAGAATAAACAAGAAAATTATCTTCATTTCTGTCATTCGTCAAAAAATCTCACGTCTTTTACCCAAAACAGAAACATTTATTGGAAAAAGGAAAATGCAAAGAAAATTGACTGTAATTTGTCATTCGCACGGGTCGTTTTTCCCAAAAAATTCAACGTGGTCAAAAAGTCGATTGTGTGGAAATGGACACTTTTCTAATTAATTGAGAGAGGAAAGACGTCAGCAAAATATTCACATTTGCAACCAAACGTGAAATATTTTACTCAGAAATGACAGAATCTGTTTGTTTATTTTTGGCAGGTTTTGATAAGCCGAGTAATTTATTTCCTTTTTTCGATTTTTTGCACCTTGAAAAAATAAATGTATTTTAAATTTTAAGCGACATTTTTATTCGAGCTTTAAATTCTGAAATAAGCTGATTAAATTTGATTACCGTTGCTTTTGCTTTTGCTCTTGTCATTTTCTGCTGCATTTGGGCTTTGATTCGGATTTTGATTTTGATTCTGGCTGTGAAAGTTGAAGAGCTCGTTGAATATTTTGATGCTGAGCTCTTTCCTCCCACTGAATTGAACCCAAGAGAAAAAAGTTGTCACTGCATAAAGGGCGCAAATCACAACGTTTAACGGGAGAAGGTCCAAATTCACAGAGGAGGAATCTCCATCTTCAAAAAGAAGAGACTGCAGAACTCGACCACAGATGAAAGTGGAGTGAAATATCAACAGGATTTTATACACAGCCCACGTTCTGTGTCTCCAGTGATTTTCCGGATAAATCCAGAGTCGACCACCATTTTTGGAATTTTGGCCCTCTTCAAATTTGAATGGAAACCACGGCAACCGAAAAAGCCACTTGAAGAGGATAAAATTATAGCAGAAATCTGACGACCGCAACATTTTAAAAAAAAGCGGAATCCAAAGTGCACGAAAGGAATGTCCAGTAAAAAGTAAAATGCGTCGTAAAAATATTTATTCCAATTCTGTTGCCTTTTAAACTGACATCTGAGATTTAAAATTTGACATTTGACAGCGATGAACTGGATTTCAAGTTTTATTAAATTTAAGCACAGACGACAAACGACAGGAACGAAAATTTACTTGGTTGACACATTTCAACTCGGGTGGCATTTCTGATGCTTTAATTGCTCCTTTTGTATATATTTGACTATATTTCGTATGAGAGAAGTTGGCCATTTTATTAAAAGTAGTTGAGCTATCCAATTTTCTTTTCCAGTTGACTGACGTATTTTTTACTCGTTTTTGTGTACTCTAAATTTTAAGTTGTTAATGTCGAACAAAATGGCAAATTATTCTGTTGACGTTTGTTCATTTCAACTCAACTTTCAACAATTACAGCGTCCACGTTTCAGAATTTCCGCTGTCAACCACTTTTCTCTCCGTTGTCATTTTGCATTTGTCACTTGTTCCTGACATTTCCAATTTTCCATTTGGCAGAGACTTGATAATTGATAATATCCACTAAAAAAGCATTTTAACCCAAGGTGTACGCAAGGAGTAACTTGACATAAAATGGGAAAGATACTAAATGTATAAAACTGGAATAGAATATTAAAATCTATCATTTTTAATGCATGATATAAATAAACAATAAATGAGAGTAAAAGATACAGAATTCTGTAGGCGCTAGTCAACTAATGACCAAAATGAGAGAGCCGAAAGAGAGTGCATGCAACATTTGAAGTTTCTAGGATGTTTGGTATTTCCTATTGTTTTAAAATCCCTGCTAAAGCAAAGATTTCCATTACGCATACGATGAATAATTATGAGTTAAATCTAAAGCTACAACACGTGAAAACGATTACATGTTAAAATCACA
>JAQGBI010000630.1:0-14106 GCA_034698325.1 Sminthurinus elegans | reverse complement strand
ACCTACTTGTCCATGAATGTTTAAGTGTTGAAATGACTCTTATTTTCTCTCTTCATTCTGCACATGAAAAACTGTGTGTTGATGCTGGTTCATTCATTTCCAAAGTGGAAGAAACAGGACGTGATTTAATCTGGAATCCCGAGGATGAAAAAAAAAACAAGTAGACATTTGCATTTGTCTAAAGTCTAAAGTTTCAAATGACAATTGAATGCGATTGGATTTTTGTATTTGTATTTGGTCGAGTGAGAAAGAGAATGAGACGCAAAATGCGAGCATGAGTCGCGGCCAAATCTCAGCTTCAGAGTTTCATATAACTTTTTTTTACATTTACATGATAATTTGAGTCTTTTTTATCGACAGCTGAAATTCAAAATTACGAAAAATACAAAAAAAAATCCGACAGAAAACCAAAAGGCAAACAGAAAATGAAAATTTGATATTTTATTATTCTCTTGCATCTTTTTTGTTTTATCTTCAAAATTCACAAGCGCATTTTTTAAAAAAGGATTCACAAATTCGACTCTTCATAATTTTGGCACAGAAAATTGAGACCGCTAAAACGCCTGAAATTCAGAAGAGCGAACCAGAAAAAGAGCATCCTGATTTTTGTTGTGACTACTGCCAAAAACAGTTCTCGAGTCGAAGTGGACTAAATCAGCATTTGAAAGTTCACACGAGCCAAAGGGATTTTCACTGCAAACTTTGCGATTGTTCAAGTTATTCCAAGGCCCATCTTCAAGTCCACATTCGTCGTCATTTGCAAGAAAGGCCGTTCAAATGTGAGGAGATGAACTGCGCAGCCGCTTTTGTGACATCCTGGAATTTGAAACATCATCAAATTGTCCACAACAAAAACCAGAAACGATTTCTCTGCTCAATTTGTCCATTCAAAACTCATGCGGAAATTTATTTGAAAATCCATGTCAAAAACATGCACTCGGAATCAAAACCCGTCCACAAACATTTTTGCAATTTGTGCCATTTTTCTTCTGATCAAAAAGGAAATCTCACAGTTCACATCCGTCGCGATTTGAAAGAACGGCCGTTCAAATGCGGAGAAAATAATTGTGGAGCTTCTTTTGTGTCATCATCCGATTTAAAACTGCATGAGCTCATTCACAACAAACTCAAGAAAAATTTCTGCTCTTTTTGTTGGTACAAAACTCACACAAAAGATCTTGTGAATCAGCATCTCAAAAACATTCATTCTGAGTCTAGGCCTTTTAAATGCCCGCAGCAAAATTGTGAGTATTCAGCCAAACTGAAAAGTACTTTGAAACATCACTCAAAAACTCATTCGCTGGAGAAAAATCAAGTTTGTCCTCATTCGAATTGTGAATTTAAAACAAAATATTCTGGAAGCTTGAAAATGCACATGAAAACTCATTCCAAGAACAAGGAGGAAAAAAGACACAAGTGTCATTTTTGTGGAAATTTGAGTCATCGGAGTGACCACTTGAATCTTCACGTTCGTCATCACACGAAAGAAACTCCTTTTGCTTGTAATTCCTGCGGTTTCAAAACAACCAGCAAAAGCAATTTTAATCAGCACATGAAAATTCATTTTTAAAAAAGTGGACATTCAAAGTCCTGTCAATTTTACCTTGCACTTGCGACAACTAAATTTCATTACAAATTATCAAAAAAAAAATTTCTGAGTAAAATGAAATTAAAAATTCAACAGTTGTGATTTTAATTGTAGCAGGTTTCATTTCAGACGTTTGGACTCGAGAAGAGAGATTTTGTAACGACTACCTTCTTAAAATTCCCTGCTAAAATGTGACCAGAAATACCAAACGGCGTCAAATTAGTTACTTACTTTTGATTTCTATAAAACATGAACGTTACAAATTTAGAATTGTGACTGCGTGACGTTTGTCATTTCTAATGTCATTTCAACGATTTCGTAGGTTGTTCAGGAAAATTAGGGCATCAATTTTCCTGCCACAGCACAGTGCAACATGATTTTGGAGCAGAATTATACGACAGAAAATTGAAGGCAGATATCAAAATGTTTTCTTTCTTGAGTCAACGTTTTAGTATTTTTGGATATGATGAGTTCATTCTGCATTCTACTGGGCTGAAAAAAGGGTCGACTCGGCATTTTATTTAATCCTTTGTCTTTTCTCCTGTACAGTAATTCAATACAACTTTCCTCTCTGCTCTGTTTTCTACATTCTACATCCAATAGAAAATTCTGCCTCAAGTTTCTGTTTCAAGTCATTTTGAAAGGTATAAATTTATTCCGAGTTCACAGTGCGACTAAATCCAAAAACTTTACTTTTATTTCTCAATATTTTAAACGAGCTATTTATCATCGTGAGCTTTTCAAATCAAATGTGAGTTTTACTCTTCGCTCGACTTGTGATTTGTGTTCAAGTAAAATTACCTCCTCTAATTTTAAAATGATTGACTATTGACGTTTTCCATCCAAAAAAAGACAAGTTTGGTTTCATCAATCTATTGTAATTAATAAATAAATCTACACAAAACACGAACTAAGTTCATCATTTGTTTTTGAATTTTTTTCCCATTTCCGATTTCTAATTCAACCTTGCGAGTCAAATGAAAGGGAATGGGCAATGGACAAAAATATTTGGAAATACGTGGAAAATAAAACTGTGCTCATTTCCATCTTTTATCTTTTCATCATGCTCAGGAAAAATTGCAATATTTAAAAAGAAATAGCAGCACGAAAACATATACAAGCAAAGTGTCGGACATGACATCTCGGGATTTGGATGGGAGTATGACTGCTGGAGAGGGACTGGTGAGTGTAGTACAAACCTAGAATATTACGGGCCCCCGTGGTCGTTTACCAGAGATATTTGAGAAAAAAGGTCAAAAAAACTTCAAAAATGACTCCACGTTTGGTTTTAGTTCTCAGGATTCTCCAAGCCGATCTCAATACCAATTATGTTATTAAATAGGACATAGCCTGGACTCCAACACCCATACATAACATATTCAAAATACCGAAGACTGTACCAAAATGGAACGCAAGATGTAAGACCTACTTTTTACATCAAAAATGGTAAAAATTGACCAATTTGACATTATTGCTTTCTCGGTTGTGGTTCCTAGTAAAATCTTGAAATTAAGACTCCAAATCCCCAGCAGCAACTCTCCACATCATGAGGTTTAGTATGTATTTTTTTCAAGATTTTATGATTTGCTACAAGTGCTTTAAAAACAGATTTTACTTTGAAGGCAGTTTCGAAGCATATCAAATAGAATTGTGTAAAACCAGGAAATCCTTAATCATCATCTTTGTACATTGTACATGTTACATGTTTCTGTGACCAAGTACTTGAAATTTAATATTTTTCAATGTGACTGTTGATTTGAATTTGAATTTGAATTTGGTGGTGGATCAAGTAGAGTATAAGTAAAGTGGAGTGAAAGCATGCGATGAAAATTTCCTGTTCCTACCGCCCGCTTTTCCATTCTCCGTTCTTCCTCGAGCCTCGAGCTTCGTCGGGTTGAGCTTCGTGTTTTGATTATTGATTACCAAATATTGGTTGCCGAGTGCTGCGAGCTCGGAAAACCGGAAAGAGTAGGGCGAAAGCAAAACAAAAATCACCATGGTTACACTCCACACTCTACACTCTAGACTGTACACTTCAACTCCCAAAGGCAGAAGAAGGAAGGAAATTTGAAAGGAAGGATTTTCTCTTCCTTTTCCATTCGCCAAGTGTACACAGTCCAAACTCCAAACTCCAAACCACAATCACATTTCACGTGGACAAAATTTAAAGCTTATTATCGACTTGTTTGTGAATATTTTTCATTCAACATTGAACAAAACTGTGTGCAATTGCAGCTCCCTTTTCAATTCCCAATTTCAATTTTCCCGAGTGGAGCCGAAAAAAGTGAACCGAAGCTGAGCAGAGCAGAGAGACAGACCAGAAAAAATCAAAGGTAAAATTAATTTAAAAGGAAACTCCACATTTTACATTCCTCATCGGAGCCACACTTTGCATTTAAGAAAGATTATTGAGAATACTTGTTGTATATATGTTTATTTTGATATTTTGATGTAAACTTTTGACCCTGCCTGCTTCTGATCTCGAAATGAAAAAATGTTTATATTATTATTTTTATTATTATTTTACTTCAGTCATGTAAACCAGAATATTTTTTCTGAATGATTGCAATAAATAAAATACAAAATACAAATACAAAAATATAAGAATACGTTTTTGTACTTGTTGATTCACAGATAAAGCTAATTATAAAACTCTGTACAACTTTTCTATTTTAGAAAAAGATTTTAGTGGCTGTTCAAAGAAACCAGAAAATTAAAGAAAGGAAAATGCCCAAAATTGCCAAGGGCGAAAAGAAAGGGAAATCTACAGGGAAATCCCTCCTCATTTGTAAATATTGTGACAAAGAGTTTCTCTATCCAAGTAAACTAAAACAGCATGAAAGAATCCACACTGGAGAACGGCCGTTCCCTTGTAATCTGTGCAGCTATTCCGCAACAAACAAGTGGGCTCTAGAAGATCACATTCGAAGTCATCTCCAGGAAAAACTGTTCAAGTGTCCGGAATCCGGCTGCCGCTATTCGTCAGTCACAGCAGCCCACTTGAAAGACCATCAGGTCGTTCACAGTCAAGAGAAGCCCTTTTCCTGCCCTCACTCGTCATGTTCTGTTAAAACTGGACTCAAGTCTAATCTTACGGCTCATTTGAAAACTCATCAAGCGGATCGAGCCAAGCCGTTCCAGTGCGACTTGTGCCCCTTCAAAACAACACGAAAGGATCAAATCCGTCGTCACATGACCAACATTCACTCCACAGAGAAAAGATTCAAGTGTGAGGAGGTTGGGTGCGACTACGCGGGGAAAACTCAAGGTAATTTGACTCGACATGCTCAAACTCACGGGGAAAAGAGGCTGAGTTGCCCCAGTCGGGATTGCGAGTACAGCACAAATCTAAAGGAAGGTTTAGAACGCCACATGAAAATCCATCTCCACTTGGAGGACAAAATATACAAATGTCGGATTTGTCCGTACGCTTTTCATCGGTCATCCCATTTGGTCGTTCACATGCGGACTCACACAAAAGAAGCGCCGTTCAAATGTTCAGTTGTTGGATGTTCTTATGAAGCCAAACAGAGCGGTCATCTCAACGCCCACGTCAAAAGTGTGCATCAAAATATTCGTCCTTTTCAGTGCCCACTCTGCGGTTATGCTGCAGCTCAAAAACGGGACTTGAAAAAACATGGAATGACAAAAAAACACCGAAATCAAGAACAACATGCAAAGGAAAGAGGGCCATCAAGGAAAGAATCAATTTGACTGAATCTCAATGAAATCCACGCCCAACGCCCAACGCTCAGAGGACGCACATTTGATTTGAATCTAAATCCTTTGAATAGATCTGTGACTCTAAACTTGAACTGTGTCCTGCGTACTGTAAATCCTTTTTTTCCATGTAAATGTTCTCATTTCCTAAATTCTTATTCTTTTGTTGGCAAAACCCATAGCAAGGAATGTAATTAATTTGATGAGCAGGCAGCTGAGAATTTCGTGGAAAATTCTGTGATTTTTCACATTTCTTGTTAAATTATTTCAATTGTAAATTAAAAACTTTGACCCAGCTTTGCATTTCCCTTTCTATTTCTATGGATATTTCATGTCCAAAACCATTAAAATACAATAAAATAAAGCATTTTTTTCGGTTCCGCATGGAAATTTAAATGTGTTTGTTTTGAGTCCTGCCTTTGCATTTTGTATTTCAACCAGTCCAAAAATCAGGAATGGACCAAGTGGATTTATTTCTGAATGAATTATGCGCAAAATTCTCACACATGACAAAAATATAAAGGACAACGACAACGGCTGGTCCAGTTGCTCTCAAATTCCTTTCAGCTACTCCTTCTTTGGAATCCTTTTGTAGACTGTACACACTTTAGAGGAGGCTCAATAAGAAAAGTATTTTTGTGTTACATTTTGCTCCCGGTGAGTTCCAACTTCCAACTCGGCGTGTCTCTAATATCCAATTGACTCTCCTGATTTACCTCATGGAATGTCAAATTTGGTCGCCGTACTTTCAAAAGCTTTGCTTTTATCTTTCTCATTTATCCACAGCTCATTTAGTCTGAGCTTTGGAACAAAAAATTAAAAAAAGATCAAGTTGAGCGCCGTTTCATATTTTTGTACAATTGGGACGTTCTTTGTGTAGCCTATGAATTAGTTGATGTAGAAAAACTTGGAAATAGGCAGAGATTTCATGACACACGACACACCAAAACGCGACTGGCATGTTGCATATTTAATGTTTAATGTTTGCGAATGAGCATAATCCCTGTCAATTTGATTTACTCTTTCTCGTTTGAAATTTCATTCTCTAGTTTAAAAAATATCCAGTTGGAAAAATCGTGATTGTAGAACCGAGTTAAATTATAATTTTGACTGTGTTTATACATTTCATTGAAACTCGCTTTGGAGTTTTGGTGTTGGGTTTTTGTGCAAGAAGTTGGAGTTGGAATTAGATAGAATTTTGCCTTTGGCTCAATTTGACTGCTGCTGTCAACTGTCAATCAGGAGGAGCGAGTGTATAACGTGCACGTTTTTCCAAATGCTCACAAAATGTCAAGAAATATTTATTTGTAACGTATCTATCAAATATTTATTGTTGTAGTCTCTGGGTTCCGACCAAATCTCAACTGAACAAAATTCGTGTGACTTACAATAATTGCTTTCGCATTGTTTGTGGTTACAGTTATGACTGTAGTGCGACACAAATGTTTTCAGAAAACGAAATTAAAACTTTCTATGACTTTAGAAAATCTTCAATTCAATCTTTGATTGCTAGAAATCATTATAGTGAAAATACTTTAATTAATTTGTTACTTGACTCTAATGTTCACTATGATTCTGTTTTATCCAAAGAATGGTGCAGTTTATTTGAAAAATGATTTTTATTACATTACTCTATTGTTGAATTAATTTTTGTTATTATCGTTGTCAAATTGTTGCTCATTTACTGTTTCTACTTCATTAATTCATGGACCATGTTGTCTGCCAATGCACAAATAAATAAAATAATTAAAGGTTGAAGCGAGCAATGAGAAATATCCAGGCTCTTTTTTCTTGTTCCTTTTCTGTTCGTTCCTCTTCATCTCTCTTCATCTTCACCGCTCGACTTTGTTCTCAAGGAATAGAGTTGAAAGTTCAGCCAATTTGGAAAAACCAAAAAAAACAAGCCGCTGTATTTTATATTGTAGGCACATCAAGTTTTCTGGCATTTTTTTATATGTATTTGTGGGTGTATTGTGCATTCGTATTAGGACCCAATTTGAGCAGGCAGGTAAATCCAAGAACGAGAACAAGAAGAAAGGCAGAGGAGACAGAGAAGAAAAATAATTCTCTTTTCTCGACATTCCATTTCATCGAAGGAGGCGAGTCCATTGAGACACACTGAGACCTCAGAAAAACTGTAACAAAAGACTTGAGCATTGAGTATTGATAACAAATTGCAGATCGTGAGAGCAAAATACAAACTAGAAAAATTCATCAGCTTGAAACAACATTTGGATCGTTTTATTTTTGGAGAATGGAACTGTGGTGGCAAAAATGTAATGAACAATGAGAATGAAGCATTTACTCTCTTTTCATACTTTAGCAAGGTGAGCTCACATTGAACTGAGCATTTATCACACTCTCCTCTGTAAATTTGAAGACACAGGGAAAGGGAAATTCAAATATACGGACGAAGGACGAAGAAACGGATGATAGCAGTCATTGGATTTGAATATTACTTCATTCTGGCTGTTGACTGTTGACTTTCTGACTTGACTGTGGGTAAAACATCAGACTTCAAATTGAGGCACGCTCCAAAAGCTTCTGGCTGTCCTTTTACACTTCTTTATTTTAGTTGTACCTTTAGTTTATTCTTCTTAATTGCTACTCTACCTAGTCAAAGTCAGTGGGAAAATCATGGGGAAAATAAAACCCTTCATCATGACAGGAGTCAGTTCCACTCCTCTCTCCAGGAAAAGGTGTCAATCACATCGTGTTTATAATTTTTACATTTTACATTTTGTACGTTCTCTCGTATGCTCAATGCTCAATTCTCAAAGGCTAAGAGAACAAACAAACCATCAACAAACAAACAAGCTGAAAAAAAAACAACATTTTGGTAACATTTTTTCCAATTTCACATTTCAAATCTCCTTAGTCGAACGGATAAAGTCAAGCGGAATAAAACCACAACAGATCAGAGCAGAGGATAAGGAAAAAAAGGAAACAAAAGAGTATCCAAAATTAGTTGTAGAACTTCAATAATTTTCATCATCATAGACAGTTTCAGCCCATTCACAGACAAAACTACAGGATTTCAAACAACTTTTGTGTTTTAGGGAAAGGGACTGAATATTCAGCGAAACAAAATTACAGAGAGAAAAGGCAGGAAACTGCAGCTGAAAAAAATGCCCAAAGTTAGCCAATCAATAAATGGAAGAAATCCAGAGCCAGAGCCAAAACCAGGGACAGGAAAATCCTGTCACGTTTGTGTGTATTGTGACAAGAAGTTTGCTTACCAAAGCGAACTTGAGCGACATGAAAGAGTCCACACGGGAGAACGGACATTCCCTTGTAATCTGTGCAGTTACTCCGCAACGCAGAAGGGCGCTCTAGAAGATCACGTTCGTCGTCATCTCAAGGAAAAACTTTATAAATGTCCGGAACCCAGCTGCAACTATTCATCTGTCACATCAGGAAACTTGAAACAGCATCAGCTCGTCCACTCCCAAGAGAACCCGTTTTCATGTCCCCATTCTTCTTCCTGCTCCTACAAAACTGGACTAAAGTCTCACCTGACTCGTCATACGAAAATCCATGAAGCTGATCGAGCCAAGCGGTTCGGGTGCAACTTGTGCCCCTTCAAAACAACAACAAGTCAACATGTAAGACGCCACATGAACTCCGTTCACTCCGCGGAGAAAAGGTTCAAATGTGAGCAGAAAGGTTGCACATTTACATATAAAACAAAAATTGGATTGACTCAACATACTGAAAGTCACGGGGAAAAGAGGCTGAGTTGCTCCCATTCAAATTGTGAGTACAGAACAAATCAAAAGCTCCTTTTTAAAAGTCACATGGCCAGCCACTCGGAGGACAAAAGATACAAATGCCGGATTTGCTCATTTGCGACTCGTCAGTCAACCAATTTGGTGAGACACATACGGATTGATACAAAAGAAAGGCCGTTCAAATGCAGAGTTGTGGGCTGTTCTTACGACACAAAACAGAGGAGTAATCTCAAGATCCACGTGGAAAGTGTTCATGCTTCAGCTGAAAAAAGGCTCTTGAAAAAACATCAAATCAAAAAGCATCCACATCAAAATCAGGGTCAAGGTCAAAAAGAATCGAAAACGGAGAAAGCAAGAAGATCCGAGAAAAAAGAAAGAGGCGAAACATTTTGATGAGAAATGAGAAATGGCACTTTCTCTTATTTTGTCATTTAATAGCAGTTGAAGAGGAATTTCGTCTTATGTTTTTTAAACAGCAGTTTTTCCAAAGCCCAAAGCCCAAAATCTAAAAGCTAAAAGCTACAACTTTTATTTTTTATTACACTGTAAGCTGTAAATTGTTACTACAGGCATTTATCAATTGTGGAGACTTTGAAAATAAATAATGGACAATGGACAAAGAACAAGCTTTATTTTCATAATTCTGGAGCCAACATTTTCATGGGGTTTTTGTTTTTTGGCTCAAATAAAATAGAGAGCTGCTCAGCTCTTTTGTTGTCTTGGTCTCTTTTCCCCTGCTCATAACTTTGCATTTTGTGGGAAATTGAACTTTGCACTTTGGACATGCTTAATAAATCAAAGTGCGAATTATAGTGGAAATTCAAAATTCAACGCCGCTTGTTATTTTTTTTCACGTTTATTCGGGATGTTATGAACTTGTGCTCTGCTTTCTTGAACATCTGCTGTACACGATTCAACTATAGTACAAAAGAAAATTATGGCACATTGAGCGTTACATATTTGCCACATGAGCAACTCGAAGCTTGAAGAATCCAAGCTCAAAATGTGAGAGGTGAGAGGTTGAGAATAAAATTGGCAAAGGCATGATGAGGCAAGTATACTTCATCTATACATGAAAAACAAAACTAGTTTCTGTGTACGTGCAATGCGCATTTTATGTGGATCCAGTTGGCTTCTCTTTTCATTTCATGTTCGTGTTTCACCTGTGATATTTATCTCATTATCTCATATTTCATGTTGAGCGGTTCATACATGTGAAGAAATGGAAACTAAAGCCCCTACTTCCGACTTGAATCACCGTGCAGATGCTTCATGCTTCATATTTTGTGTATCCGAATGATTTAAAATGTAACCATCCAAGTCACCGCGGACGCTGGAACTGGACACAAGGATGGAAACAAAAAGGGTAGAATGAAATGAAATTTGAACCTCTTTCCAATTCTAAACTTTCCCCAGTCAAACGGTTAAGCCGGAGCAGAGCAAAGCAGAGCAGAGAAAAGCAGAGAGACAGAATAGAAAAATTAGGACGACGAACTCAAGTCCATTCAATCCAATCCTACACATTACAGCTTGGAGGTTCCAGCTCTTTTCGTGAAAATAATAAATATTCAAGTAAGAGAAAAAGGTAGAAAACTGCAACTGGAAAAATACCAAAAGTTATCCAGTCAAAATATGGAAGAAAACCAGAACCAGAGACAAAACCCCATCACATTTGTGAATATTGTGACAAAGTGTTGTCAAGTTCAAGGGGACTTGCTGTACATCGAAGAGTCCACACGGGCGAACGGCCGTACCCGTGCAATTTCTGCAGTTATTCCGCAACACAAAAGAGCAATCTTCAAAACCACGTTCGTTGTCATCTCCAGGAAAAACTGTACAAGTGTCCGGAAGCCGGCTGCAACTATTCGGCCGTCCAGTCAAGTAACTTGAAACTCCACCAGCTCGTCCACACTCAAGAGAAACGGTTTTCCTGTCCGCACTCTTCCTGCTCTTACAAAACTGGACAAAAGTCTCATTTGACGAAGCATATAAAAACTCATGAAGCTAAAGAAGATCGAGCCAAGCCGTTTCAGTGCGAGAGATGCCCGTTCAAAACAACGACTAGTTTTAAACTGACAAGTCACACCACCCACATTCATTCCGCCGAGAGAAACTTCAAATGCAAAGAGAAAGGGTGCAGATTTGCATGTAAAACAAAAAGTCACTTGACTCGACATGCTCAAATTCACGAGAACAAGAGGCTGAGTTGCCCACACCCAAATTGTGAGTACAGGACAAATCTCAAAGTAGGATTGAATCAGCACATGAAAATCCACTCCCAAGACAAACGGTACAAATGTCGGATTTGTTCCTACGCCACTCGTCATTCATCCGGTTTGACGGTCCACATGCGGACACATACAAAAGAAACACCTTATAAATGCAGAGTTGTTGGATGTTCTTATGAAGCAAAAGCGAGCAGTGGTCTCAAGAGCCACGTTCAAAGTGTGCATCAAAATATTCGTCCTTTTCAGTGTCCATTTCCACTCTGCACTTATGCTTCAGCTGACAAAAGGAACTTAAAAAGACATGGAATCAAAAAGCATCCGGGTCAAAATCAAGGTCAAAGCCAAGGTCAACATGAAACAGGAGAAGCAACTTGACATCCGAATGGAATCAAAAACCAGCAATGCGCTTTGATTTTCAACTTGAATTTCCACGTCTGACTTTCCTGTTGACTGTAAATATGTTTTTGTAATAAATAAATATTCTCATTTCTCCAATACTTTTTAAAAACATTTCAATAGCAAACTTTGATCCAGTTCTGAACTGCCCCTTTCTGCTCTACTTCTTTATCCATCAGACAAAATATAAACTAGAGTAAAAGATACAGGATTCTATAGGCGCTTTAAAAGGGCGGAAAACAAGGGATTTTAGAAAAGCACCACGTTTTCAAATTCAGGATTTTTGAATATTATTAAAATGTTTTAGCCAAAATTTTTGCCCTTTAAATTTGAAAACGTGGTGCTTTTCTAAAGACCCTTGTTTTCCGCCCTTTTAAAGCGCCTATAGAATCCTGTATCTTTTACTCTAGTTTATTTTGATACTTTTAAACGTGGTTTGAATTCACCAAAATCCCGTTAGAAAACTGAGGAAACTATGCACAAGTCGAACGGTTTTTAAAATAGCAATTTCAAAACATTTCTCTTAAAATTAGTAGATGTGACTGGGTTTTCAATGGGATTGGGTTTTAGCCTATTACATTCTTTAAACTTGTGTCGTTTTTCGTACCAGCTCCGCAAATCAGAAGAATGAAAACAGATTATAAAAGCTGATTTATCTACTGTTGTAGCATATCGTCTGTGAAGATTCAAGTTTGACTTTGTGCAGAAATGCAAGAAACAAAAATGCCTTTGTGCACATTTGCTTATAGTAAGAACTGGGTTTGTGTCTGTTTGCTCCCTTTCACTTTTGCTCTGCGCACATTATAGTTAATGCAGAATCCCTGCGCAGAACAAAAGGGGCAAAATGAGACATGTACTTTTGCTTATAAGCAATTGTGTGCAAACTCATTTTGAGTTCTTGCATTTCTGCACAAAGTCAAACTTGAATCTTCACAGACGATTTGTCACTTTCAAGTAATCCCATGCAGTTTAAAACTTTGAGTTAGGTCATTAGTTTTGTCTCTGACTCCTCCAACTTCATTTACTCTACAGTTTTATATTGAAAATATAATACCCACACCCTGTGGGAGGGGTTTCAAATCTCCATGGCAACAACTTTGTTTTTTTTACATGAATTATTATAAATGCACAGAAAAATCATATTTAAGGATACAGGAAACGCACTATTACCCGTGACAAAAAAATCTCCCTGGAATATTGACCGAATGGCAACCAGAAAGCCATATACAAAATATAAAATTTTTGTAATACAGGAAAGCCTATCAAATCTCAAGTAAAAGCTTATGGCTCCGAACAAAAACTCACAGTTTTGAGATTTTTGAAAAAACTATGATAGAATAGGGTGACGGGCACATTAAGACATGTTTTGGCCGAATTTCATAAAATTAAGTCGAGAAATGCGCCCACAGTAAATTTTGAAAGATGTTTTAAAGTTTGAATAGATTTGTGAATGTTGCGTTAGCAACAGGTTGTTATTTTGCTCGTATCTAAGCAACGGAGCGTCATAGCGACTTGTGAGTGGGCTCAAAAAATTAGGCGTAGTCGAAATATACTAATTTCATGTTTAGATCACTGACTTCGATCTCTATTTGCCCATGAAAACACAGAATGTATTTTAGAGCTCTTGGTGAATGCAAGCTATAGGAACTTTGTTTTGAATCAACAAATCTTATGAAGCACCTATAGAAAAAGAAAAATCCTGTTTCCCATTTCCTCGTGTAATTTTAAATCTGTTTTTTGTTTGTTTTGAGTACATTTATTTTCATATCCATTTTCACACTCACCATAAAACCAAATGCAAAACCCGGGAAAATAACAAGTGTTGAAAATTGATTGCGATTTCAAACTTCATTTTCCTTTGGGTACTTTTTACAATAAACCCTTTGGCACTAAAAAGTAGATCTAGGCTGCAGTCACTGTGAGGTCAAAATCAATTACTATTTTTATTATCTCCGCATGATACAATTTTTGGGGTTTATCAACGGCCACCCCCGCCACCATATTTCACCGCACAATTTCCACTCCAAGGATCATTGTCGTTCTCTTTTGTTGAAAATCTCATTCTGTTGGCGGGCGAATAAACGGAAGGTGAAGTTGTTATCGAGTCTTTTAATGTTGAATTTTCATAAAATCCACTGATTGTCAATTTGTAGAAATCGGAAGCATCGGAAATTGAGAGGTTTGAGTATTTTGCCCATTTTTTCTCCCCTTGAAAATCCTCCAGCTGGATTCTCAACTCCTGATCCCCGTTTTTTGTCAAGACGTGAATATTCTCCAGTCCAATCCAGAAATTTCCCTGAAGAGAGCCAAAACCATTTTTATACTCGATCCAATTTTTCTGGAATTCTTGTTTCGGTCCACCTGACCTTTTTTGAATTATCGTCCATCCGCCGCCGTCAGTTTCAAAATCACAGAGAACTTCCAGACTCGTCCTGTTTCCATG
>JAQGBI010000629.1:0-14128 GCA_034698325.1 Sminthurinus elegans | reverse complement strand
CGTTTAGCCCCCACCACAACTCCTAATGGCTCAACAGTAATTAAATGGAGAATCAAGAGTCTAGAATCTTGATGAGGCGGAAATATTTTGAGCGGTTTTTGGCTAGGCTGAGCTTGTGAGCTGACTCAATTGAATATTCATCCACAATCCAGAATCCACAGCCACAGCGAGACATTACCGTAATTAACAACGACTTTTCCAGCCTTCACTTTCCACTTTTCCTCATCTAAATTCCCATCTCGAATCTCTGCTCTCTGCTCAAATGTGGAGCTGAAATCATGATGGAATAGGAAATGCGTCCTGTGTACAATGTGCAATGTTCAGAGTACAGAGTGTCAAATGCCGCATCACACATCAAGTGATCTTCTTCTTCTTTTCATGGGCTTATTTATTTATGTATTCATGTACGGAGAAGTTTTAGTCTAAAATTCTCATTCTTATTCTGAGTCTGTAGTTCATTTTCTTCGCCTTCACTTTACGGCTGCCGCTGCTCAAATTTTACATGTACTTGACGAACAAGAGGAAGAAGAAACCACACGCATTCAGCATGAAAATTCAAAGAGAGAAAAGGAAAATAAGAAGAACAAGAAGAAAAGGCGTATGTTTAGAGTTTGAGGTTGAGCGTGTGTATCGTGTATCGTGTACCGTGTATTTGTATTTGTATTTGTATTTTGACGTGTGTTTCACCTCCGTCTTCTTTTCAAAAGTTTCTTTTTGAAGAGAGGGAACAAAACAAATGAGATTTCTTTGACACTTGAAGAGAAGAACAGAGTGAAGAAGAGAGAGGAGAGAGAGTAGAAAGTATTGGATCAGAGACAGACGTTTCCTTGTCTAAGGCAGAGCAGACAGCAGACGAAGCACCTGAGATCATGATGATGATGATGATGACGAGAGAAAAGAAGCGGATGCAACACCATGAACCAACTTCACCAACTTTATTGCCAAATCCAAATTAACCTTTGTCCTTGGACATTCAACATTGAAAACTGAACATTGAAACACAGTTTGAAACAAAAACGCAAAACCAAAGTTTGACAGAAATCAGCAAAGGCAAAAACAAAAAACAGTACAAGAAACTGACAGAAAGAGAAAATGGAAAAAAGAGCTTCATCTTTTATTATAATGTTTGTAAATATTATTGAAATAATTCAAAATAATTCAAATGACTCATTTAGGCTTCAGGGCTTGAAGTTCAGGCCCAACAAAAATATCTTGTAATTACCGAAAAAACAAAATGAGAAGGCAAAACATTTAACTCACTAATTACAAATATTATTGTGCATGAAATATTTCATGTTTTATGCAAGCTGTAAGCTTTTCTGCAAGTGATGTGAATTTAAAATATGTAGCTGACACATATGATTTGGCAGGGTAGTGTGTAGTTTGTAGGGTAATTAAAGTAGTTATTTTAATGACCATATTGACTATTTACAAGACAAATCAAGTATCAAGTGTCAACTGTAAATATGTAAATTTAGACATTTTTGTCACACTTTTTTCACTTCATGACGTGTTTACAAAACTCAAAATAGATTTTTAAAAATTTATTTTCGTCATTTTGTCATCATTTTTGAAAAAGTCAACTTGAAACTTGCAACATTCAACCAAAACAAAAATCCATAAAGAGGAAATGCACATAAAAGCTTTTCATCTTGAAACATCAAGTGCTCCACAAAGTCCAACAACTTAAATGAACTGAGGAGAATGAAGAACTTGGATACGAAATTACATTTAAATGATCCCTGTTTTCAGAGTATAGACGACAATTTTTATTTTTTTTTCCTTTTTATGTACAACTCTTAAACCACAAATCTGAAATCTGAAATTAGCCTTTCAGTTCATTTAATTTCATGTAATTTTCATGCCTTTATATTTTTTGCATCTTTGTCAACGTTGAACCTTTAAAATTCGACAGTGTTGAGTGTGGAGTGTTGAGCTGGGTCGATTTGACTAGAGTTGAGCTGAATTGAGTGGATCTGCCTTTGAATTTTGAATTCAAGTGGAGAGTTTGCCAAAAACCCTTTTTGACATTGAATTGCATCGTTTTGGCGTTGAATTCATGCCCGAATTACAAAACTACATACAGCACAAATTACATTACAAATATCAAATATTACACACACTTTACACAAAATATTCTACATGAACAGGAAATTTTTCTTCGTCTTTCGTCTTCTCCGTCTCTGCACAGTTGAAATTTGGGATCCTCCGTCTTCATCTTCGTCTTGGTCTTAACGAGAAATTCATTTGGCATGAAAAGTTGTGCAACGTAAAATATAAAATGTAGTTGGATCGGAAATGGTTTTTAATAAGTTGTAACATGAACATTGAACATGGAACGTCTAATGTCTAGTGTAATTTCCACATTCCCATTCCCATTCGTACTCTCACTTAAATACACTTTAAATTTGGGTGGAAGGAATTCATTCGCCATTCGCCAGTTGCATTGGGAATTATTTTGAGATGAGCTGAGTGAGTGATGGATGTCTTTAAAATATCACTGCACAATCCAAACTCCAAACTGGAAAATAAAATAAAATGTACGTGGTGGATCTGAGAGGAAAATTACACAGTTATTTCTGCACTCGCGTTAGTCAACATCAACATCCGCATGAACATTGAACATATTACGCGAGTTATTTATATGAATGAATCTGTGGAAATTCTCTCTCTCTCTCTCTTTCTTTCTGTTTCTATTTGTCTCATTTGCATACGATATTTCTGCAAGAGTTGAGAGTTGACTTGGGATTTTGGATTTGGCAAGTTGAAGAGGTTTTGCTAAAGATAAAGAAGAAGGAGTTGAGAAAACCGTGTGTATTTATCACTTATCGTTGTCGTTTTGGTTGTGGTTGTTTCCTCATGGGAATTATACTTTAATAAATGTGATTTTGTCTATGATATTCACATTTGGATTCGGATTCACATTGGGATTTTGGATGATGAGCTAATGGGAGTTTATGTGAGTCAAGTGGAATGGAAATTCTGTACAGAGGAAATTCAAAAGTCAATGTCGAGGAGTAACCCTGATTTTCGCAATCATTCTCATTCTCATCATGTACATTTTATGTTTTATCTACCTCTAAAATTCAAATTTCTAATCTCTGTTCTCTTCTGTGCTGTGCTTTGCTTTGCTTTGCGTTGTGTTGTTTATTAGTAATTAGAGTGAATGGATGTAATAAGTTGAAGAGGGAGACAAAGACAAAGAGAAAGATTTACATGGAGACAGATGCTCATCCTCATGCTGGCTCATTACAAGACAAGAGAGAGTAGACTACAGAGTTCTATTTATGTGCATCTTCCGTGTATAAATAAAATACTTGGTTATTTGTGTTGTAAATAAGTGTGTCAAGTTCTTCCTTTTCCGTGTCCTTTGTTTTGTCTCTCAATCTGAACCTGAATCTACATCTCATTTTCCAACTTGGCACCACAAACTCCCAGCCTTTCTCTCTGTTCCTCTCTGTCTCTGTCTTTTGGCTGTGATTGTGATTGTGGTCTCTTGGCTTTGATTTTGAATATGAATTTTGGATTTTGAATGGAAGATCATTTCATCCATCGTCCTCAAATGTGTATATAAAAATTAATTACATGTGAAAAATCTACTTGATCCAAAATCCAAAATCCAGTAGTTGATAAATTTTAATCAAAACTTAAAGTTAAAATCAACTAGCCGTTTTTCATGTCTCTTTACTCTTTTAAATTTATATTGATCATGGGTAATTGATTATTGACTACCATTTTAGTTTCACATTAAAAGTATCTATAAAAAATAAAATAAAAAGGAAGAGAGCGTTGCAAAAATGGTGCATTTGTAACACATGTTGGATTTTGTAAGGCCAAAATACAAAATAATTGAAATTCTGTGCATAAATTAAAAAGTCATTTAGTCATTAGTGAAACTTTCAGACAGAGTAGAGTTTTTTTATGCACAAGACGCCAAAACTTGATAAAATTGAATATCGAGAATTGAGGATTGAGAATTGAGAGCGTCAAGTGTCAAAAGGGAACAGAGAAAAATGTGTGTTATAAACACAAGGGAATTATCTATTTGAGAGGCAGGCCTTTTCACTCCAGACTTGAGACTTTCTTGTCACTGATGATGATGATTATGATGATGGAAAAAAATGTAAAAATGATTCTGTTTCTTTGACATGTTCAATGTTCATCTTCGTCTTCACATTTTACATTTTACATCCCTATTCATTTTTCTACAGTGTATATTTTGGTGTATAAATATTTTGGGCTGACATTTTCACGCCATATCCGTCTAAATTCTGAGTCTTTGTGCAAAGTGCATAAATATTTGGAATACAGAAAACAGAAGCAGACATCAGACAGACAGACATTTTTGAAATTACATATAAATGAAATGTGTTTGTTGGAATGAAATATTGTGATATTGTGGAATGTGAAGAGGTTTGAGAGTCTCATCATAAAAGATAAAAGTATCATCAACTTTAGTTTAGTTTAGTTTAGCCTAGTCAAGCTCAAGAGCTCAAAACTCAAGAGGGGAAACGGAAGACGGGAAATGTGTATCCTCCTCCTTCATTCTTCATCCCGCTTTCCATATTGGCAAATCACAATGACAATGACAATACAAATGCAAATGACAAGAGTAGAAAAAAAAGAATGATGTACAAATATTAAGGACATGATGCATGAAAATATCTGTAGTTTAATATTTTGTGATATGATGATTCTTGCTGCAATTTTTCTCCCTGCTTTTTAAAGTGGCTGATGCCAAATCTTTTCCTAGTGTAAATATATCCAATTTCTCTTGTGTACTCCCGGTTTCTCTCATTTACCATTTACTCTTCAACGGCGAAAGAAAAAAGCCACTCCAAGTTTCCTTTCATTTCCTTTATCAACAGATAAATGTTTACTACTGTGAAGAGATGCAACCATGAAAATGAACATGGTTATGATTAGAAACATTCTGCATGAAATGAGAGAGGTTGCACATTCAAACGTCTCTGTATTTGTGTCAAATGCTCTCTCTCTTTCTTTCTCTTTCTCTGCTCAACTGCTTCTGTCTGTCTCTGTTTTTTCTTCCTCTCGCATCGTTCTTTTTTATGTGTGCAATGAACTTGTCTCTGATTCTTATTCAAACTCAAGGCTCAAAGCTCAAGGAAAAGATTGAAGAACAAATTTCAGCCGGGTTTAAACGCAGGATTTCTTTTTTTTGCATTCCATCTCTTGAAAAAGAATATTGAATTATTTATTGAGATATTTATTTGAGAATTATTAATGATGATCCGATACTTTGGATTTTGTATTCAATTTCTGTAGATTTGAGTTTTGAGTTTTGACTTTTGACGTTTGAATATTGAGGATTGAGGATAAAAATGATAAAGAACATAAATGGAAAGATGAGAATTTTGGATTTAGACGAATGACTAGAATTTTCTATTGTCTTTTGATACTTGATTCTTGATTCTTTTGATATCCTTTTCATGATGCTTCATTTTCTTGTTGTTGTTTTCGGATTTCTGATTTATGTGAGGATGACGAGTTGACGCTTTTACTGGAATATTCAAAAGTCATAATACGTAGTGTACATTCATTTTGACATTCTATTTTCTATTCTTCAGATCTGGAATTTATTGTATGGAGAATGGAGAATCCAGGATCTTGACATCTCCACACTAAAAGTTTGTCTGATTTATGAGACAGTTTCAGATTCGGATTCGGATTCTCTTTCTCTTTTGTGCTGTTGTGACTGTGAGCTCTGAGCTTTGGAAACTCGGAATCGTAACTGACACGGAAATAAATGAGTAGGTAGTAAATTCAAAAGTCTCATTCTGTGTTCTTTGTTTTCCCGCTCCCGTATCAAAAACTCTTCTTTTGATCATCCACACAAATATTAAAACGGAGAATAAAACGTAAAACAGCCATCACTCACTCTCTCACTCAATCACTCACGCATTCATTCGCATGAGCTTCTATTTTCTATTATGAAAGCCTGACAAATTTTATACTGTATTTTATGCTGTATTTATTCAGTTTCATCTTTCAGTCTTTATAAGTAAAAGATATTTTATACAGCCAATTTTCAGTCAATTTAGGTCCTTTCAACATTTTAAATGGATGAAATCTGTTATGTCACCGCGGATGACTATTTTGTAGCTGGATTCAGTAGTATTATGAATTTTGTTTGCACGCTGTATTGAATACAGTACGTTCAAAAGGAGGATAAAAAATAAATAGAGTTTCAAGTTCAAAATTCCGATTCCATGCAGCTGGTCGTCAACCGTCCTTCGTTTGCCTATTTGACGTTCCTAATTAAAATTAATCGTCTTCTGATTTCTGATTTTCTCGTCGGATCCAATATACAAAAGAAGCTGTTTCTACGCACTTTTTACCCAGTTTTATCATATATAATGTATAGTAAAGATGGGGCAGAGATACAAAACTCAAATTTATGCTTGACTGTGCACTGTGCATTGTACATGCAGCAAATGATAGCGAGGACGAGGAGAACATTAACAAAGGAAATTCAATTGCTTCCTTATTCCACTATTTACTATTTACACTCTATTTGAATTTGACACCGTCAAAAAGGAAAAAACGTGTCAGTCAGAGTCGGGGAGGAAATTAAAACAAATGAACTTTTTAATGGACAGTCAACACATGATAAAAAAGAACTGGCGTATGAAAAGAGATTAGCATGGATTAAGTTGGTGATAAAAAATGATTATATAATGTACAAATTATACGCTACATTTTCAATTGATGATTGATGGAAAAGTTATGCAGCATCATAAAAATTCTAAGCTTTTGTAAACAATTTAGATGTGTTCTACGTATGTTAAAAAGATTGCCGTTCAAGTCATAAAATCCGCCGTCTATTTATCGTGTGTAAAAAATCAAGGTGTTTTTAAAATAAACCTCTTCCACTTGATTTCTATTTCTGATTTCTGAGTTTGGAGTTTCACAGAGTATTTATTTATCCTGAACTATAAAGGGTAAAGGAATAAATGATAAACGCCGCTCACTAGCCAGTCCCGTTCCAAGCTCCACATCTCTGTCCATTTTACACCATACCTCTAATTTTTCACCGCTCCTAACCATTAAAAAAAGTATAATATTTAACATAGTAAAAATAGGTTTTGTAAACTGACCCCACACAAAGATAAAAAAAGAAAGAGAACGAAAAACAGATTTAGAATCAGAATCAGAATCGAAACGTGTGTACATAATAATTTATAATTTGTTTCTAGAATCAGTAGATAATTGTAAAAATAGGCTTTTACATGAATCATGAAGCCGTGGTTGTGATTTTGATGAATCTGAATCTTAATACAACTTGTAGAATTAAGAAAGGAATTGAGAAAGAAAACTCAAACAAGAAGAGAAAAGCGAAGGCGGAAAGAAAAAAGAAAAGATAGTCAAGTCTCATATCTCATGTTGGATGTTGCAACAAAAGTTTTGAAGAAAAGAATTAACGTTGTTTTATTATCGGCTTTATTTACAGTGTAAAATATTTATACAGTTGGACTTGGACTTGGATTTGGAAAGTAGATAATTTGAGGAGTACAAAGTACAAAATATAAACATTTCCACTTTTATCGTATACATTAGATTTCCTCTAGTCAATAGTGAACGATGAACACTGAATACTTTCTAAATGCTGACAACTGACAACTGACAATGAGTATTATCTTTATACGTCTAGAAATTACAGGAGAAATTTAGGAAACTAAATAAAACTTGGAATTCCAAACTCCAAACTCTGAATTCTTGTGATCGTAATCTTCTTTGGAAAAATTCAGTTTTACTTGTGCAATGTACAATGTACCTACAACTCGAGTCTTGAGTAAGCTGCTCCAGTTTCCCGTTCCATTTGGTTAGTTTAGTTTGGTTTGGTTCATTAATTAGGAATTTATTTGGCAAACATTTCAAAACAATTCAGGATCTGTCAATCTTTCTCCAATTTTATTGTGTATACACAATAAAATAAAAATAAAAAGAAGAAGGACGGAACTAGTTGAAAGAGAATCCCTGTTTCTTGTTCACCTGTGCTGTGTTTCAGTGTCTGCATTACTTCATGTTTTTTTGTGGATGACTCAAATCGCACATTACTGGGCAAAACAGGAAAAGTGCCGTGGGTAAAAGTTTCAAATGTACATTTTCATTGCTGATTTTCCACAGAAATTCTGAGTGGCGTCGAACTTGAGCAAGATTTTAACATTATCCTTACTGATTGTCAAAGAGTATTGAGCATCGAGCATTTTATGAAATTCTAAATATTGAAAAGTAAATAATAATAAAAAAGGTCTATGTAAAAAAAGGAAGGAAGGGAGAAATGAACAAAGTCGATGAAAGGGCAAAAGCTCCAAACAAACGGAATGGCCACGGCGATGAGATTCGCATAAGTTTTAATCCTTTCAACGTTCAACACAGAACAGCGGAAAAGACGAGATGAGAAAGGAAAAACGGACAAAAAGATTTTCTCATCCTTCCTCTGATTTCTGTTTTGATTCAATAAGTTGAGAGTCAAGAGTTGTTTTACTTCCGAGACCACACAAGATGAAAAAATAGAATTTTTTGCTGTTGTGGTTCTAGTTTTTCTTTTTGTTCTACTTTCTGGTCGATCCTCATGATTCTATGGATTTCTGGATTCTCTTGTGTTGATTGTTGCTTGGTGAAGGGTGGAGGGCGATGGGTGATGGGTAAAATCCCCAAGAAAAAGAACATGAAAAGTTTTATGGTTAAGCCAGAAAAGTATTTACGAGAGATAGAGAGAGAAAATAGATGGATGAAATGAGTGCGGTTTTATAGATGTTTGTTTGTGTATTGTGCTTTTTGTTGTGTATCATCCGCAGAATTTCCAGAACATTCAGGATGCAGAATAACATTCTCGTGATCGGAAGAGAAACTAGCTTTTCATTTCTCTAATGTTACTTTTATAGTCCATTCTCCATTTATTTTCTCGTGTCCTTCATTTCATGTGGGATGTGGCAGACTCCAATACAAAACAAAACAATGTAAAAGAACTTTTCAGTTCAACGTTCAATGTCAAATGTCATTTTTCTTTCTGTAATTCCACACACTGTGAATTAAAAGGAGTGGAAAGCTGCAGTAAAGATGAAAGGTTCTTTTTAGAGTACAGAGTGCGACGCATGTTGCAGCAAAACAAAACAAAACAAAAATAAATAAAAAGGGTCATAAGTCGTAAGTCGTGAGTCGTAAATCACACTTACACTTGTCTTGTCCTCTTTTCTGAAATGAAATCAACTATGACAAAATCCGCACACATCAGACACTCTCCACATTTTACGGTATTTTACAAAGACCCTTTTTCTCTGTCTTCCTTTATTTTAACATAAAATTGAACAACTTGAAACTAAATTAAATAATAATATGCAAATTCTTCCACTTAATTTTGGGCTTGGAGAATTGAGCTAATTTTACAATAATTATGGATCTCATTATGATTAATATTATTATTATTATTTCTGCTATAAATTTGAAGTTTGAAATTCCAAAGTGTACACTTGTACACTAATTTATTTCCATAAAAAAGGAAAAGTGACACTACTCATTTTAATTGTGATTTCAAGTTTGAAATTTCAAGAAAAGAGGTATAAATAAAAACTAATGAGCACTCAACTCAACTCTTGTTCTTTGTTATTTATTCTTTTTTTTGGAGTGTGTATAATTTATTTTCAACTGTTCATGAATTATGAATGGTCGGATGAAAAATGAGAGGGAAACGGAATTTGTAATAAAATTGGCTGTGCCAAAAATGTCTCAAGTTCTGGTTCTGGTTCTAGTTCTGCTTGGTGTCGACTTCGGCTTTGGCTTTGGTGTGGAGTGCATAATGTTGTATCGTATATCAATCAGGAAAATGCGTAGATTTCTATGGCTAAAAATATCCATTATACATTATTATTTTGCATATAACACAAAACATGAAACATGGAAAGTTGGAAAGTTGTGGATGAGGATTCGTCCATGTGCAGGAATTCCCCATTTTCCATTTTCCATTTGACTTTTTGCTTCTTATTTCACTTGGTTCACTCGCAAATTTCTGCATGCATCTTTGTAAACTTTTCTAATGATTTGTTACTTTCCTCGTTCCGCGGAAACTTTCTCCAGTCGAGAGTTGTTACAGAATCTAAACTCTAGACTGGAAACCCTGGACCGGAGACACTTTTAAAAATTCTCCGGGTAATACGAAGCACATTGTTAAAATTGTCTCGTTAATTCACCAACTTAGCACTTTCACTTTCACTTACATAACAGAGCACAGAGAGAGCATAATGGGTAGCACACATAATACATCATACATAACACATAGGCTCAAAGTTGAAAGTATTTACAAGATTGAATTTACAGTTTCACACTTGTTTTCAATCCTCAATTTAGTTTAACCTCGTCTCGCCTTGTCCATGTTTTAAAGCGTGTTATATAACGTGAGCAATGAAGCATGAACCACGAACCATTAAAAGGATGAGCTGAACGAGGAGAAAGTGAAAAGAGAAAGTCAGAATGAAACTTTTTACATGAATTAAAATGTAGTTTATCACAAATTTAGTCGGTAATTTTAACTTTAAATTATTATGTGACAATTATTTACTTGAACTTGTTCAATTATGAACTGTCGAGCTCAAAAACTGTTGTGTACAAAACATGAGCATGAACATGAAGCGTGAAACTGACACTGATTTTCTGAATTCTGAATATTTAATGAACCAAAGTAAATTTTAAAGTTTAAACTCTGGACAAAAGAGTCGTTTAAAATTTCCATATGCTTCCATTGAGAACAAATCTCCCGTGTAAATTACGTAAATTGTTGAAAAGTATGTAGTAAAAACAGCAAATTTTATTAATTTATTTGTTGTAATATTTTATTTTACGTGGAATTGCATTAAAGTGCGTTCCGACTCGTGACTTTGGACTGCGGCAGGTTGCTGGATTGGATTGGATTGGATATTGGATAATTTATGTGTCATTTTCCGTGTATTTTCTTCATTTATAAATTAAATGAGTTGTTTCTTTTCAACGCGGAGGAAACGCTCTTGCTGGTGTATCTGCATCCGTGATTCAAGTGGCAAGAGAAAGTTAAAGAGAAAGTAGGTCGTTCCTGCGAATACAAATACGAATGCCAGTGAGAATGCGAGTATGAATTGAGGGTCAAGTCGTTATTTCCTCCCTGTGTAATGTTATTTCTTGTAGTCGTAAAGAATCCAAATCCAAAGCTACATTCACATTCACATCAAATTGTATCAAGAGTCAAGAAATAGCTTCGTATTTTCTATTGTTTGTTTGCTTTCACTCTCTTCTCGTTTTATGTCCATCCTCTGAATTTTCCTGTTCGGAATTACATTTTCTACAGTCATTTCAGCTCACTTGCTCCTTTATTTTGGTTTTGTTTTGTTTGGGTTTGAATGATCAAGGTAGGTTTTTAATCTGGCAGAAGAAGCCCAAAAAAAGGAGAACAGAAAGTAGAAAAGGAAGGAGAATAACTTTATATGCAATTTCTACTGTTGTAAATGGGAAATGGTAAATGAAATGAGCAAATTCCTGTTTCAGTTCCTGCCTCGTCAATTCCATTCCGAGCTCTAGAATCCAGAAGCACTCCAAACTCCAAACTCCAGACTAAAAGCTCGAAACGAACTTCCAACTGCATTTTTGTACATAAAATTGTCTAAATTGCCCATTCGTGCGAAAAAAAGAAACTGTATGTAACAAATAACAAAAATGGGAAAATATTCTGTTTTTGTACATTGTGCAAAAAACATCATAGACAAGAACAGAAGAGAAAATAAGTCTTTTTTATATCTTTTTATTCTTCCTTCATTCGTGTATTTAAGTGCATTTTAAGTAGAATTTGTACATTGTACTTTTTACATAGGGAGAAAGAGGAGAGGAAAAAGATAATTATCCATTTTCTACCCACAAAACACAATTACAAAAACTTGTACTCCAACTCAAAAGAAAAACAGCAACAAAAACAAATGTAATACACATGTTAATTTTTTTCCCTTGTAATTTTAATGTTAATGTGTGATTGGGTTAAATGAGGCAAAATGGAATGCTAATGTAATTTCATGTACTCTAATCCAATAATAATGAAAATAACAATAACAGTAAAAAACTTGCTAATTATTTTGTTTCGATGAACAAATTTCAGATGAATGACAAAAGAATTAATGGAAACTTTTCCTTGTTTATTTTTTGCAGGTAATTTGTAAACTGACGTGATTTTGATCTGAAAATGTGTAATGAATAAACCATGGAACATTTCACAACTGCTAGAATTTTGGACACTGGACTCGGAGTCCGCTTATCATTGAAACTGGATAGCAAAAAAGAAAACTATAACAAAAAGTGATTGTGTTTGTGATTACCGTTAAAATGAAAGTGGAAAAACAAGTTTGTGTTTCTATAAGGACGTTTACTAATTATTCGTCGAGTGTACAGTTTTCACCGGATTCAACTCAGTGAAAGTGTCAGTGACATTTTTGTGTGTGTTGCTTTAATTTTTTAAGACACGTAATTGTTGTGAACTAAAAAAGAAAAAGACAAGAAAAATAAAAATAGTAAAGATGGAGTCGATATCCAACGACACGATATTGAGTTTCGACGATGACTTCGGACTGGACGTATTGCGAGAGTTGGATATTTTGGGAGGTAACTGGAGTTTGTGGAATGATTCCCTTTTGAATGAGGGGAGTGTGGGTGGGAATGGGACGTCGACGGAGCCGGGGTGGGAGGTGGGATTCCTCCACATGACTCGATTCTGGGTCCAGCGTGTTCTAGTGCCGATTGTGGTGATTGTGGGTGTTCTTGGGAATCTCGTCACCATCTACATCCTCACTCGACGACCCATGCGATCATCAACTAACGTGTAAGCAACTTTAGCTTTAATTTTATTTCTCCATTTCTTTCTACCCTTTCATTTGAACTTAGAATTGAGACACTGTCAATTTTATTACCCAAGTCAAAAATCGATGAAATGAAATGAGCTTCAGCAGCAGTGAATGAGTAAAAAGATACCGAATCCACCCAATTTTAAATACAATTCCACTAGAAAATGAGAAAATGAAAACGTGGAGAAAAAGTATTTTTAATTTTGTACAATTTTGGCATTGCCATTGGAAAATGTCCTTTCATAATTTAAATAAATTTCAATTTCCCACTTTTTTATTTTTATTTTATGCACAAAGTTTGAGGTTTTCCCTTTTAATTTGGTTTTACATTGAACAGTTTTCTGTTCTAAGTATTCTGGCACGCATCGAACTAGTGAACAAGGGAGTGTATTTAGTTTTTCCATTTTGTATTTTGTGCATATGGTTTTGAACTTGACCCTGTACGCTGTACTTTGTACTTTGCATGCTATGAGCCGCAGTGTAAAATGTACATGAAGTTGTGCACAGGAAAAGAGAGAGGAGGAAAAAGGAGGAAAAAGGAGAACAAGATTGAGAATGATGAGGCAATTTTGGATTTAGGGATTAGACGGAGGATTTTCCATTTTCTCATCTTGTGCTACATGTAACATGTATTTTGTCTCGAGTCTCGTGTCTCTTGTCTCTTCTTGTTCTTTTCTTGTTTCTCTTCCTTATTCAATTGCTCGTCGACTCTCGACTCGACTCTCTCAACTCTCGAGTCTCGAGTCTCCAGACTGGATTCTATATTCTGGATTCTGGATTCTGGATTGTCGATCCGATCCTGAACCGGAATTTTAGAGTTTTAGAGTTTATGTCAAGAGCTTAAAGGAGATGAGATCATGTTCTTGTTCACATTTACAAAATTACTCCTGTGCTCCAGTTTTCTCTTCTGTTCTGCTCTTTTCTCTTCTTTTCTCGTCTTTGTAGCGATGATGAGACGACAGAATACAGAATACAGAATTCAGAAGAATCAAGACAGAGACAAAATAAGAGCAAAAGAGACGATGAAATGAAACGAGTTGCGTTGAGTTGAGCTGAGATGAAATGAGATGAGCTGAAGAAGAAAGGCTCATTTGAGCGTGCATGACTTCAAGCACAAGCACAAGTAAAAGTACAAGTATAGAATTTGAGTATATTGTAGATTCACAGATTTTGAAAAATGAATGGACAAGTTTATTGATTTTGAATTTTGTCAAGTTTTACTTGATCCGAATCCGAGTTGAAAACTGAATCAA
>JAQGBI010000628.1:0-14129 GCA_034698325.1 Sminthurinus elegans | reverse complement strand
TTTGTCTCTCTTTCTCCGACACTCGCCATCTACCATACACCATTTTGCTATTTTCAATTCACTAGATATTCAACCTTTCCCATGACATGGAATACGAAACACGGAATATGGAATGCATTATGCAAAAAAATCATTTATTATGTATCGTATTTATTACTAAAAAAATACTTTTTTTACTTTGGTATCGTAAAAGATTCTAAAACAATGTAGCTTCAGTTTTTGGTCTTTTTCTACAACATATTATTTTTATAAATAAAAATTGACATATTTATTCTCTTTAAACTATCGTTTAGCTACGTTATCTAACTAAATCCCCTCGCATCTTTTATTGATCTGAAACTAAAAGCAGCTTATTTTTTCAATGAGTCTGTTTCATAAATATTATGTCTTGAAATATTGTTCCGTTTGTCAACGCCAACGCCAACGCGTTCAAATTAGTTTTGTTAAAAAATCAAAGTACTTTAATACTTTTTAAATAACAAGTAGAACAAAAAAAACAAAATAGATAAAAAAAAACAAAGTGCTCAGCTTACATAAAATCGTAAGAGTGGGAACAAACAGCTTGGATATTTTTTATCTCGCCCAATTTGACAGCGATTAGCAACCTGCAGTACAAAGTACAAACATTTGACAGAGAACGTCAACAAAGTCATTAAAGTAAATTTGTAATGTACAAAAGCTGGTTGTCAAGTTGTCATTGTTTTGTCTTTTGTCCGTCTGTTTTTACGTTTTCAAAATTTAAAAGTTTGATTACGTTTGTTTTTGGATTAAAGATAAAAGTATAGCTTTACCTGAAAATTATCAAAGGAATTTTCCATTCGAATTATAGATAAATGATGATGATAATAATCATACTCCTAATTGGAAATTTTAAAGTATATCCAAAAATGGAATAGTCTTTTGTCTTTTCTATTTGGTATTTTATTCATTATGCATCATGCCTTATACAACATTTCAATGATGGTTGTTTTACATAAATGTCATCTTGAAAAACTTTGTTGGTTCTTTGTGCGTATTTTCTGGGATGCAGACAAGTTTAAAAGTAAGGAATATAATTTTCATATGCTTTATTTTCCTTTCTCCTTTTCATTCCCTCTTTTTCTTTCTATCTTCCTCTCTCTCTCGTTCTTTCTTTATTTCTGTCATTTTCTTTCTTTTGAAGGGATTGGAATGAGTTTTGGATTGAGAATGTCGGGAACGTGACAAAGATCCACTCATAATTATCTAATGGTATCCTGTGAAAAAGTTCCATCTTAAATCTGTGCTAATAGAATATAGATATAGAATATGAATGGATACATTCCATCCAGATTTTAATATTTTCTTTCATTTTCTTCTGTCGCCCCGACATTCAGAACAGTTTTATAATACATATAAAGTATACAGCGCGTGGTATATATACCCTTACCTTCTTTAGAAAATCCAGATACCTATTTCCGTCTCTCCTTGGTCGGTGTAGTCGTCCGTATAATTATAATTCCAACTCTGGAGGGGGAAAATACTGAATAAAACTGGATAAAAGAAGGAAGAATGACATTTGTGTGCAGCATAAAAGTGCACAAAATTGGAGCAAAACTGATGATGATAATCATGATGATAATTTTGACGATGAAAGAGAAAAAAAATATCAAAAGAGTATTCAAACGTCTATTGGAAAGAGATTATAGATTTCTTTTTTTGTAAAGAAATGAAAAGGTGGCTTATGACCTACTTTTTAGTTGTTAGTTATTAGTTTTGCTATTAAAAGAAATTTTTCAGAATTTCTCAGTTTTTTTTTCTGAATAATTTGGAAAAGAAGTCAGAAAAAACAGCGTTGTTTTCTTCAAGGAAAATACAGACAACGAAAAAGGAAAAATTCATTGTACATTATACAGTGGATACAAAAGGCATTAAATATGCAGTACATGCATTGTAGTTTACCTCATGTGTGTGGAAAAAAAGAGGCCCGTGCGTTCATTTTCTATTTATTCACTCGTGCCAAAATGTACAATATACAATGTAAATAAACACTAAATAGGCTTTTGGAATGACAATGAACTTTTTTTCATGTATCTATTTGTATTTGTGTTATTTGATAGATAATAAGTTACAACTCACCAAGAGGCGGTGTTTCAGTCCTCACCGAAAAAGGCGAGACGACCACTTCCTATCTTCTTATTCAACAAGCAAAACCCAGCGATTCGGGTCGATATTCGTGCAGTCCAAGGTAACTTTTTGCATTCTTTTTTTTTCTTCTCGTGTATCTTTGTAATATTTTTATATGTATACAAACTGTCTTTATTTAGATTTTTTATCATACCACATGTACTTTTGAAGTATGATTGAACAAAAAATATGGAAGTGGAGACACAATTGAAAATCATGTTTAATTTTTTATTTACTTTTAGCAATGCTGCGACGCACTCTATTTTCGTCCATGTTTTACAAGGTTTGTAACTTTTTATTGTATTCATGTTTATTTATATGCACATGACAGTGCAATTACAATTATTACTTCCTCATTGCAACACCCAATTATCTCATAATGAAAAAGGGAAAAGTAGTCATTAATACAATTTATTTTCCTGTTTTTCCACGACGGATTTTGCGATCTATGTATATATATGGAAATCCGAGCATTTTCGCAAGTTAATCATACATGAAACAAGTTTATTGAGCGTAGGAAAACTTACGTGACCTTTTTAAACAAGTCCCAGTTTCTATGTGGTCTAAGCCACAGTTTAAAATTTTAGTAGATAAACAAAATTTCATAAACAAATAATGCACAATGAAATATGGACCTTTTCAAAGTGTGTAGGAGACTGTGGAAATTAAAAAATCCCAGTGTAAATATTTCAATTGTGAAAAAGATGTACAATGTGCAATCATAATCTGGAATTCGGAATCTGGATCTAGATCTAGATCTAGAATATATGTCCAACCTCAAAATTGTGATTGTGATTAAATGCATCCAATAACATTTTGTACAAAATGTACAACTAAAACTGGGTTACGTAAACATTTCTGATTTTTACCACATGCGAAATATGTCGACAAAATGCACCATCCATACAACAAATAGTAAATAAATCTTGTGGTTCATCCCATGTTAAAATCTCAATAATAATTAATTTAGTTAGTAAACTCGGGGACTCAATCAAAACTTTCTAAACTTACTCACACTTATCACTTGTTTGTGTGTGAAAGTGGGTGGGTTTGGACTCTGAACATTGGGAATACAAATTACAGATGTAACCAAATTTACAAACCTGGATTTGTAAAAACAAAAACCGAGTAAATATTAGTTGAGGGTTGAGGCAGCTCAAGGAAAACTAGGGGTAGAATAAACAGGTGTTAAAAAAGTTGGTTATTACCACACATCAAATCAAAACACTATACAACAGCTGCATAATTCTTCCTGCACTTGTATCTACATTATAAATACCATTTTGAGTGGGAGAGGCTAATATTGATTGTTTTCCTTGTTCCGTGATCATCATGTCACGTCAGTAGTGGGAGAAAAAATATGTACAATGTACAATGTACTTTGTACAAAGTGCAGGGCACTATTAGTATGTATAATGTATAATGTTTGAAACAAGGATTTAATGGTGGTAACTGTATCCAGAACTCTGGTGCTGGTTCTGGTTCTTGATGTTGCATTCATTAGAGAAGCTTTCATGATTTGAGTTGGTCGAGTTGGGGAAAGTAAAAAGATAAATGGCTGTGTTAGTACTTAAGATTAGAAAACTGTCAAACGAAGAGAAGAGAAAGAGCCAAGTTGAGAAAATTGGGAAAGGAACCAAACCAAACCAAACAAAACCAAGACAAGGAACCCAAGAAGAAGAAGAAGACTACTAGAAAAACTTATTGTTTATACACACATGTATTGTGCTGCATTTTCTCACCATTGTATATTTATTATGTAAACTTCTGCACGTAGAATCTAGGCTGTACATAATATATTATGTATGTACATTGTACAATGCTCCGAGTTTGACGTGAAGAAATAGTGAGAGTTTGTTGGCTATTGTGGTTTGTTTGGAGGTTGGAGGTTGAGATGGTTGTTCTTCTTTGTCTTTGTCTTCTTCTGCTTCTTCCTGCTCATCTTTTCTTGGTGAGAGCCTGAAAATTATCATTTGTTCTTATCTCCCTCAAAGAATGTGCAAGAAATGGAAACTAACCAAATTTGCGGCTGCTGCGGCTACTTCCACTGCCTGACCTATCTTATATCTAACACAATCAGTTTTTGGAGTGTGGGCCAAGTCCCTCCGGTCTCAGGTTGCCTTCTTCTTCCTCTTCTTGAATCTACTTTTTTACCACCGAACCAAACCCAATTTTGCATTTTCATCCATAGATTATACATTATTTATTTTGTACAAACACTATTCATATAATATTTACCGTGTGTACATGTGTATTGCACTAGCACTTGAATTATTTTACACCAAATTTCCTGGTTTCATATCCACTGACAAGGAAAGGAGGAAAGCGGCCTGAGAAATGACGAAGAAATGGATGGTATTAAAAATACAGGAGAGATGCCCCGACAACATAGAAAATAGAAAATAGGTATGCATACATTATACATCTTGTTCATACATGAATGACATGAAAAAATAATTAGGATTCAAGAAACAGAACTGCACGCTGTATGTATGTATTTATATTTGCAGAGTGCAGTATTTTTGTTGCAGATGGATACTTTTGATACCCTTGTCTTTCATACTCGTCTTACAAGTTAAGGGGATCGGAGTAGAGTAGAGTGGAGTGGAGTCTGCAACTTTTCTAAATTCAAATGTTGAATGCTGTAGACTGTAGACTGCACATTGTACAATGCACACCAACTTAACTTGATTTACATGAATAATGGGAAATAATGAGTCCATGAAAGTTGAGAAGAGTTGAGTTGAGAAAGCTCATCTAATTGGATTGGACACATAAATTACGAATGAATTATCCACTGCCATTGAACTGTACTGTATACTGTATTTCATCCTCTTCTTGTCTTGTACAGTGTACTGTATTTTGTATTTTGTATTTTGTACGCATGCCGCGCTGATGTACGTTTTACGTATATGTGTAGATAATATTCTTTTCTACTTGTATTGTGCTAAAAATATGGGATGAAAAGAACCAGGGTAAAAATGGAGAAAGGAGTGAGAAGAAAGTTAGAGGAACAAAAACCATCATCATTGGTTTGCCGACAACCATTCCTCTGCGTAGGATGTAGACATACTCTCACCACATTCATAACTCACAAGACGAATACAAATAAGAAAAAGACAAAGAAATAATAATAATAATAGAAATAAGGCCCAGAAGAGAAAGAAAAGACGGAGGAATAGAAAGCATGACGGAGGACTGCAAATTTTTACTCCCAGTTTACAACCACTACATTTTGTATTTTGTAGCTATAGCTCAAACAAGAATACACAAGTTTTCATGTTCTCTTTCTTTTCAATCCACACTCTATGCTCTGTGCATAATAATAATAATAATCACGTTAAACACCTTCTTGAGCTAGTCATGAATACTTATATTTTACATAAAGGGTCACGCAACGTCTGCCTCTTCTTTTCTTTACCTTTTTGTTTCCAAGTTTTAAATAAAAATACGCAAATAGGAATAGATCAAGTTTTTTTACACATTGATCTTGATGCAGTCTCATAAATATTGTAAAAAATGCCCATGTTTTTGAAACAAAAAATTCTTTCAAATCAATATAAGTTTTATTCAAAAACCCAAACCGAAGAATTTCGAACATGAGAAAATGTAAATATTTTTCTATGTACAATTTACAATGTACAATATGCTTATATGTGATCGTTGTTTCTACGTTCCTTTCATCTTTAATTTAATTCCGATGAAGTAACGAGAAGCCTCTTCTTCTTCCTCCTCTTTTCCTTTTAAATTCATCCATAAAGTTTGTACAGTTAAACTTGATGACGACCCTCAAAGCTCAAAGTTCAAAGCTCAAAGCTCAAAACTCAAAAACTATAAAACATGTTCCCAAAATTAATGCAGAAAAGAGAAAGTAAAAAATATGATGCTCAAACGTAAAATTTAGAATGTAGATTGTCGATGGAAATGTTTTTGCCTAAAGTTTCAAGGCTCAAGTCAAATGTATCCAATTTTCGATGAATTCAAACTAAATTTGAATATTTCGTGTAGTTTTCTTTTCTTGAACATGCGAGGTAAAAATACAGAATACAGAATACCAAGTACAATTTCATGTGTACAGTTTTATAGTGCACACTGTACACATGTATTTATTATCAACTGAACTTAGTTTGAACAATAAATATGAGGTTGTAGAGGTCGTTACTCCGGCGTCTGGAGTTTAAACGACAGAAAGATTTAGATATTCATCATGCTAGCTATTTTTCCGCTTTCCCTCATTTTCTGATAAACTTTAATTCAAATTTGGAAGACATTGAAGTGTCTGAGGTCTGGTTTTGGGTCTGCTTTAAAAAGGTACAAAACGAGGTTTAAATGAATAGCTTTGTGGTTGGTCTGTTTTGAAAATAGTAATAAAAGTAATAGCTCTTTTTCACCTCTAGTTGGCTGAGATTTATGGCAATTTTCCCTGTCTTTCTACATGTCAAATCAAACCTTAAGGTTGTAGTACAACCTTAAAAGTTCATTTGTGTATCCTTTTGTATTTGAATCATAAGTAAATACCTCCCACTGGCTTTTGTATAACTGTATCAATAAATCGTCCTTGCTTTTTTCTATTCACTATTCACTATTGACTTTGACGGAAAAGATTTGGAGCGCCCCTTAAAAACGTTTTCAAATTTTGTCAAATGGTTTGATCAGCTTCCGTTTCCCGCCTCAAATGTAAATAGCGGAGATGTTTTTTTCTTTCTTTTTTACTGCTTTTTCCGTACTTTGTACTGTTGTAGCATTGCATTACTAGTATTATTATTTATATAGTAGATATCTGATATTTGGTATTTGATTTGATGGAATTTTTGATTTTTTAGGTACATTCTTTTGGTAAATATAAGTACCAAAAATACAAAATACGAATTCCAAATTCCAAAATATAGAATACAGAATGACTTTGATAATAATAATAATAATAATAAGAGTAACAACAGTTTTCCTCCTCCATTTACGTTTCTCTGTTGTTGTATTGTATTCCTGCTTATTTTTTGATAGTTGCTGCTGATAGGAAAGAAATTGTAGTGGATTTGATACTGTCGTTTCACTGGCGGTGGATACTCGGATTCAGATTCAGATTCAGATTGATGATTGAGGTTGAGATTGAGATTGAGAAGAAGATATCACCAGGAATACAATGTAGTAGTAGAAGTTGCAACCGCAGACATTTACACAAACGTGTATACACGGGGATATTTGTAGTTTACATGTAGTTTATGTAAATACTTTAAGGTTTCTCCTTTTCTTCCCTTTTTCTTCCCGTTTTCAACTTCTTCCTTCGTAGCTCCAATATTTCTCGTTCGATAACATTCCAATAAAGGAAGAGAAATAAAGTACATGTAAATCACGCACAGCAAGATATCTGTGTATCACATGTGTGCACTGTGCATACTTTTGAGTCTGGAGACTTGAGTAGAAGTAAACGTTGGATTTATCTATAGAGGGCATCTTGTACATTGTACATTGTACTGCACGATATTTATAAAGACTGAATTTGTTAGCCACCACTCGCCATCCATTTTTCCTACTTGGTCTCCAACTGCCAATACCGGAAAGCATAAGTGGATTTGATCGTCCTTCGACTGTGAAAATATTTTTGTCAACTGCACTGAGACACGCAGCAAAAAGAGGAATAGAGAGCGAATGCCCGCTGGAATATTGGTATCGTTCCCAATGCCAGGAAGAAAGATTCGGTTGGATTTGAAATCGGGCAGGATTTTGGTTTCGGTTTTGGTTTTGGATTTGATTCTACAACAAGATAGATACAAAATGATAGACATGCAAGCGAGGAAACCGTAGTCCGCAGTCTGAACATTGTACATTTTTCAAGTAGCCTTTTTTTCCATGTGTACAGTTTTTTGTATATCTCTATTCTCTGGTTGAAATGTTCCGAATCCGAATCTTGAATCTCTAGCTCAAATTTGTGTAATGTAAAATGTATTTGAGCCACGCCATGCTTCAAATTTTCCATGTATCTACAATTGTATAGATTTACATGGATGTAAATGACTGTAAGCTACCAAATATTTACATTTGAGCCTTTTTATACTATGTGCACAGTGTTTGCATCCGACTTGTGTATGTATGTACATCTGGATTGTGGATCCTCTGGACGATTGTGTGCGTATAAAATGTACAATGTACATAATTATGATTCGGCAATCGGCGTATGCATCAGTTTCAGTGCACACTGTACAATGTACAATGTACACATACATTTCTGAATATATAAAGTATCGACAATCGACATGGAGTTTTCTTCACAGGTTCAGTCAATAAATTGACTTGACTTGAGTTGAGTTGAATTTGACATAAGCCGAACTGCAAATTCAAGCCAAATTTCTTTAATTCTGTAGATTGTGGACTGTACAAAAGAAAAGAAAAGAAAGAGAAGAGAGTTGGTTTTGAGTGTGGGGTTCGTTTGTTTTTTCTATTATTCTCCTCAAATTCACTTTCTTGCACTCAATTCCATTCCGTTTCTGTTTCTGTTTCAATTCCAGCGTTTCTATTGTGGACTCTCAACTCCCTTGTAAATTCATTCATTGTGAACAAATCGTATGTGAAGTTTCCTTTTATTTTCACTTTCCAAAGAGAAAGAGAAAGGGAAAGTGGAATGGAAATAGGAATACAAATAGTATGAATGAACAAATGAATGAGGGAGTGAAAGAAAAGTCAGAAGGGATTGAGGAAGGAGGACAAAACAGGAAACTGGAGAAATAAAGAGAAAACTAGATTCCTCTTTATTGATTTAAGCCTATGTTTTAGATTTTGGATGTTTTGAATACTTTGAATACTTTGAATTTTCCTCAAGTTCCTTCCATTTTCACGTTTCACACCTTGTCCTAAGTACAAACTGACATTTATGTATCAATACTCAATAGTCAATGTTGTTTACTACTCATTTCATTTGTTGGACGAGTCCTTTGCACTGGAACTGGCGCTGGAAGTTGATATTCCAACAGTGTAAATTTGCATTGTCTAGTGTTTACGGCATGTTATGCTCTGCTTTTGTTTTCATGTGCTGTTGTTGTTTCATGAGATTGAGTCGACAAACGATGAGTACTGAGTCTATTTACGTACTCAAATAGTCAACCAGTCAAGGAATCAACAGGACTGAAAGAAAGGAAGAAATGGAGAGTACTTTTCATGATAGATTTTCTATTCCTCCTCCATTCTTAGAATAATAAATAGAATGTTCTCTAAAGGTACTAAATTTCTATATTTATGACGAGAATGATGCCGATGACGACAACGAAAACAAAAACGACTAGTCTACTTGAAGTTTATATACATGTGTAGATACAGCCTTTTCTTTGATTGCTCCTTGTATTTGTCTTTGTCTTGGTCTTTGACTTTGTCGTAGTCCCAGTCTTCAACCTCCTACTTCTTCAGCTCTCCTTTGTGCACCTACGCTTTTCATTTGTCCTTAAAGGATCAACTTGAGTTGAGTTGAGTTAAGTTGAGTTGTTTTGAATTTCTTTTCTTTCCTTTCTCTTCTTGTCCTTACCTTGACGCATAGTCAAGATTCAAGCGTCAGGAGAGAAAACCAAGCCTTTGACATTACATGGAAAACAAAAGATTTTAATAAACAACGAACAAACTGAGATTCAACAAACAGTGGTTCCTCAAGGTTTTATCGATAAATGTTTACTATTTACATCGTTTAAGCTTCATTATTTACTATTTACAATCCAAAGATTGAAAGGCATCATACATACGGTATGTTAGATTCGATTTATGTGATATAAACTGAAATATTATTCGTGATTTACGTGATTGCCATTAGTTTTGTATTAAGTATTTGATGTTTGATACTCGACACTGTAATAGCGCAGCACAACAACTCCAACTTCAAGCTTGAGACCAGACACCATACAAAAATGCTCTTGCAATAGAAATTCAAAACGGATGTATTTAAAATTTAAATATGTATACTAAATACTAAGTTTTTAATAGTACGAATAGTAAGTTGAAGAAATCCTTTGATGTTGATGTTTTCTCAATCTGATCTAATCGTTGGATTTTAGATTTTACTCTTTCCTCTTTTGTGGGAACCTTGTAAAGAAAAGGCCTTTTACATTACTCGGAATTTCAAAAGCAAAATAAATACGTCTGCTGTTAACCTCTAACCTTTGCGGTTAGCGCTTTGCAAAGTATACATATTAATATTTAGCACAAATTTTGCATTCACCATCTTTGAAACTTTGGGACAAAAGTCATGTCAAGTTTAATTCATAATCCTTAAATTCACACTGAAACTCTGAAAGACTTGTAAGTATTAACAGATTTCCCAATTTCTCATGCCAAATAAATTACGAAAGGTCAAACAAAGGTTACCTTTGGTATGAAAAGAAATTCATTCTGTGGTAAAGCTCCAAGGTCACCAAATTGTTGTATGCATTTATATTATGAGAGTTTGATTGATAATTAAGTGTGAAAAGTTTTAAACTCAGCACCTTGGACATATCACCAATTTATAAATGAAAATGAAGGTGAAAGTAAATTGAATTGAAGATAGGACACGTATAGTGTAGAGTTTAGAGTTGATCTTGGGTGTTGCACAAATAAATTTAATTGTATTTTGTATTTGATTGTAAAGAAAACTGGTTATGATAATATTTAATGAATGTTTTGTTCTTAATTTGATTTTGCTTTGCAGGAGAAATAAGCCAACCAATGCAAACTGCTGTGAGTTCAACGCAAATCCCCCTGAGTTTCTCCCTTCTAATTAGCGTCATCCTGACTTATGTGACTGTTTAACTGATTGTGAGCGAGTATCCAGTATCGAGTATTGAGTAAGTATTGAGTATTGTCAATCTACAATCCAATCCGTATTCTGCACTTAACGAGAAGCATCTCCCCAAATCACAAGAGATGATGACTGTTTTGTCAGTTGGTAAACGCTGAATATCCAGATTCAAACTCAGATCCATTTTCATTTTGATATGGATAATGCTGTTATTGATATTATGTGTAAAATCATATTATGTAATAATAATAATAATGGCAATAAAGTGATTTTCTCGGTCTCTTTATCTACCAAGTGTCCACGTCCAAGTAAACGTATGGCGTCCTCTTCCCCATCATGAACCATGAACCATGAATATCGCCCAAACGTCCCCAATCCCCAATCGTCACTTTGAAATAATCCTCTTGACTTTTAAATGCAAAAAGACTATCCACTATCTATGTATGTGATCAACCCCAATTTCAACTCCATCTCTTGTCCGTTCTTTTACTTGATCCTGATCTTCATCATCTTTAAGGATCTCCATCCTCCTCATTCACCAAATAAAGTCAAGTAAAGTAAAGTAAAGTTGTTGGGCTTTGGACTTTGAGCTTGACTCAAACTTTCCCGTTAACTTTTACTACTGATAAATGTGTGTCATCATCTTTCTCCAAATGTACAAATGGAGGAAATGTACTAAAAGAAGATGGATAGATACTACATGTACGTGACATTAAGTGAATATCTTGCGTCTATAAAAACTTTCTCCTCTTAACCATATCCACATCCATACTCACATCAGCATCAACGTCGTAGATAGATGGAGACATGAGAGAAGAGGAGGAGAAAAGACGCATTTAATACAGAGTGTACAAAATGAAGTGCGTGTAAAATTATCATTAGACTTTCTCTACAATTTACACTATCATACTCTGCCCAAGTCCAACCAATCTAAACTGATCAACATCTCAAAAGATTCAACTCTCAAGATTCAAGACTCAAGTCTCAAGGCTCGAGCACATTCCCCATTTTCATCTCTCCTCATTCTGTTTTATGTCCGGGTTTCCTCATCTAAAATAATTAGTTTGTGGTCGTCATAATATACAAGATTCATCAAATGACGCACAAGTGCAAGTGCTTGTTCCATGTTTCTTGGTTGCAATAAACTATGATGGAACTAGAACTAGAGCTGGAACTGGATAAAGTTGGTCATCGAGATGAGACATGAAATTTGTCATGGTGTGTCCTCTGGAAATTTCACATTTACATTTACATACAAACTGACATGTGGGTCATGTCATGTCTGTTGTGATGCCAAACAGAAAGACTGTCGTGCAGTAAACAACTCGTATTGCTCAACGCTGTCTCAACCCTCAACAGTGCACATCCGACGCCCACGCCCACGTCTACATCTCAGAACTAAAGACTACAGACTCAGACTCCAGCTTAATTCCAACGACGAACAATCAAAATAACTATAATGAGAAAAAATGTGGATGAACATAGAACATGGACTGAACTGAACGCTGGAAACGTAGCAAAAAGAATTCTGAAGGTGGGTGATCATTGACCAGGCTGGGAAATTCAATACCATCATAACAACTCCAGACCTTTTCGTCAATAATAATAATAATATAAAAGCACTACAACGCAATAGCAACCATTGGCATGTGATCTGCTACGATATGAAATGATCTGATCTGAGCTGATCTTATCCATGATCAAAAACATTAGAGATGTGGGAGAAACCTGGAAAAACTTTTCCCCATATCCAACTCATCATCAATTTCATCATCGTCAACTTTGGCAGAGAGCAGAGAGCAGGATTGTACAAAAACAAAACTATGGAAGCTGGAATGGAATGGAATGGTATAGCATCGCATGTTTGGAATTTGGAATTTGCAACCTGGAATTTGATAATATCATGTTGTTTGTTATTATTGTGTCTCATAATATACAGTACACAATGTACAATATACAATGTACAGTGCACATGATACAACTTTTGACTACTGTAAAGTCGATACTACATAATATACAATGGTATGATCTGATGTGATACGATCTCATACGAAACATGAATGTGAATGTGAATAAATGAATTATGAAAAGAATGCCTAGAGCAACAGAATACAGACTTTCTCATCCCACTCCTTCTCTTTCTTCTTCTCCTTCTTCTGTGAATGTGAATGTGCAACCTACATTCCCCTCCTTTTCTGGATATCTTTGGGTTAGGAGAGTTACCAAGTAACTTACAACACACATATATTTATGATCACCTGTAATCAAAAGAAATGTTCCAAAGACGAGTATCACAGAGAGCAAAAAAAGAAAAGAAATACAACTATACGAGGAGGAAGGAGGAAGAAGAAGATGATGATAACGAAGAAGATCATGAAGAAATAACATGAACTTTCTACAATCTACACACACATGTTATATATTATGTATCACATGGATATTGATACTGATATTGATATGGATATCAATATATATTTATTCCCTCTGCTTCGTTGACGAAGACGTAGACGAAGACGTAGACCAATATCATCATTTATTTCGTTTCCACATGGAAAAGGAAAAGAGGAAATGAAGATGGGACTTTAGATGTACGAGCAAGAGCAAGAGGATGAGGATGGAGATGATAAAGCAGAAGAAGAAGAAGGGAAGAAAATGATGATGATCAAGAAAGAACTCGAGAAAGTGAACCCAAACCAACTCAATCCCATATCCCATGCACATGTAGAAAGTATAAACATATGCCATGGTCCAATGAACCAACTCCAATACCAATGCCAATACCAATACCAACCTCAACCTCAACATATGTATGTGAAGGAATAAACTTTTTATGAGATGTGCAAAAAAAAAGAACTGTAATCTACCTTGTACTATCTATCTATATCTATCTATCCATCCATATATTTTGCTCCACTTTGGTTCGGTTTGGTTTGGGTTTTTGGTTCCAATTGGATTCCTTCTTTGTAGATAAAACAGAGACAAAAGTGCAGAGTACATACTACATACAGAGAAAACAGGACAGATATATTATATGTACTATACGAGCCATATGATATATTATGATAAAAATAAAACTAAATATATCCATAAATCATAAATTATAAATTATAAAAAAATGAAGTACATGTATTACACATGACATGACAGTACGAAGTACAATATATACAATATATTTACAATACATTCTGCGTATTATCTATTATCTATATCTATAATAATGTGTAATATATAT